>JABUQX010145947.1:22500-26958 GCA_015478945.1 Trachelipus rathkii
GAAATACTAAAAAAAAAAAAACATATGAACCAGATTAATTACATACACTATGACACATACATACACACATAAAAATACATATATTATATATATATATATATATATATATATATATATATATATATATATATATATATATATATATATATATATATATATATATATATAATATATAACATATATATATATATATATACGTTTTTATATATATATATATATATATAATATATATATATATATATATATAAATATATGTACGAATATATATATATATGGCATAAATAAAGTTTGTATATATATATATATATATATATATAACTGAATAAAATTTATAATAAAAGTATTTATTAACAGATCTTTAATTTAAATAAATCTATATTCATTACTATATTATTATTATTATTGTGTATTATTATTATTAGACGTATTTAAAGCAAAATACGAGTTTATTCTAATAATAATCATTTAATTTTACTATATATCAATATTAATATTGACTCAAATGCACTTTTTAATGGTAATATTGTTATGCTATCGACTATATTTCCTGTTGTGAAATTGTTTACTTTTTATTACTTATAATATTAACATTATCACAAGTATCACTATTATTATTAATATATAATAACAAATTCACCACTACTCACTTATTATTAATTAACATTATCACATTATCACAAGTATCACTGTTATTATTAATATGGTATGCGGTATATCACCACCATTTGTGAAAATATTAATGTGATAGAAAGGGGTTTTCGATACCTTGCTACAAGTGGAAGAGAATTTGAAAAAATTTCACTTCAAATGACTGACAGAATTGTCTTTGGGATACAGCTCAGCAGCTGCAATTTATCTCATCATTCTTTAAACTCTTAAATTGCCTTTTGATTTGTTAATAAATCTTCCAAAAAACGGTAAGTAGAATTGATTTTTAAAATTTTACGCTCCTCAGACAGATTACAAATGCAGCCATTTGCCTGTGTTATTTGCATTTTTAGGTAAAATCATGACATTTTTTTCAAGGAGTTATTTGCAGCCATCTCTCTCTTCTCAAAAAATATTGGCTAACCACTTCTTGTAAATTATTCAGACTATTTCATTTCTTCAATAAATCCTTTCAGACTAATCTCTCCCTCACTCTTTTACTGTCACATTCTTGTTTTCCGCTTCTCCTCTGGTATCAACTGCGCCACACACGACGACGGTCGAATCATATTATATATATATATATATATATATATATATACTCATACATAATTTATATATTTATATTTTTATATATATATACAGTGTCTAAGTGCTATATCTTTCTATATATATCTTTAATATATGTATCTTTATATATATATATATATATATATATATATAATATATATATATATATACTCTTCTTTCTCTATGCTGCTGTAACAATATATCTCTATATGAAAAAATAAAGATGGTTTTATGAAACTAGTTAATTGTTTATTTACTGCAAAATAATAATAATAATAATAATAATAATAATAATAATAATAATAATAATAATAATAATAATAATAATAATAATAATAATAATAATAATATAAACTTTGCTTCTAGTAAAACTTGATAGAGCCTGAGTGTTTTGTTGTATTTTATTAGAAAGACTGGATTCGGTTATAAAATAATCCAACCCTGGTTCCGATCCCCATTACGACTATTTATGAAGATTTGATTCGGATTCCGGTTCCGACTACTCTTAAGCCCCTTTCATACTAAGTGAATCCGAATCACTCCTAATGAATCCGAAAATAGTATGTCTTGATTGAACAGGATTGATTCAGATTCTTATTCGTGTGAATAAGATCTTCCCTTGTTTACTGAAGAAACTTCATCGAATGTTCGTCAGTCAGTTTTTTTTCTCTTGATTCGGATTGATTGATTGGGATTCGTTTGGTGTGAAGAGGGTCTTAGGATCTTAAGATTTTTAAATTCGATGATTCCCAGATTTCGGTTCCAGAAGATATTTTAAACCCGATTCTGTTTCCGATGCACCAAAGTTTAACCGATTTTGTGACAACTGTAGGGGTTCGATTCCAGTTCCTGGGTAGGATGAATGTTTAGTCCAGAGATTTTTCGACTATGACGTTGTTTGAGACCATCCGAAAATATCACTTGTCCTCTTCTGCCACCATTAACCATCGTATAAAATGTATTCTTTAATCCTTAAACCTATAGAATCTCGTCACTTAGCGCAAAATTTTGCAGATGAGCAGAGACGCTGGCCTTAAAGTGAGGAAATTCAGCAGGAAACCCAAGATTGAAGAGAATTCCACAGAACAGGGGTGACTGCATAGAAGGAAGCACCGCAACGTACAAGGCTACCATTGTCAACAGAAAATTTGTGCAGAAATTGCACCCTCTGTGCTGCTAGAGCATCGTAAAGGTGGTGGTACACTAGTGGTCAGTTCCCTCGAATACTTGCCGCAATGGCACCTATATAAAAGAGAGAACTCCAAAATTGTGTCGTAAAGACGGAAGATCAGATGAATTGGAAAGTGCGTATCCGTTTAAAAGTCTTTTGACCCGACCCTATACAAAAACAAGGTAAAACCAGAGCCCCCCCCCCCAAGATATGATAGCAGTACTCCATACAAGTGCGGATGAGATCCTTGTTTAGTTGGAGTAACTAACTGAGAGGAGGAAAAGAAAGTCTCGCAGTCTAAACAGATCTTTCAGCTTCTTTGACGCCGCCCTTGCAATAATTGTGATATAAGGTTTTAAAGACATTTTTTTGTTTGTTAAAGCCAAGGTTATTTATATTGTCAACATGGGAGGCTGAAGAACCATCGAAGAGATAGGAAAGTCAGAAGGTATCTTCGAGAGAAAGATTTGTATAAGTTTGATTTTTAAAAGAGTTGAATTTCACAAGGCTGAGACGACCCCACTTGGAAATTTTATATGGATCAGTGAGAACAGAGTTGGAAAGATAAAAGAGAGAGACAACTCGAGAAGCAAAAGAGGCAACATATTTGAAATGAGTTGAAGAATGGAGGGTCGAGTCATCGGCATATGAATGGATAGAGTTAGAAGAGTAACTGAGGAGATCGTTAATGGAAAATAAGAATAGGGTGGGAGATAAGATAGCCTGAGGAACACCTCAATTGACAAGAAAAGAAGTCGCTCTATTTACCAATAACTGACGATATTGAACGATTTGAAAATAAACTAGACATAAGTTAGCAAAGAGAAGGAGGAAACACAAAGGAGGGTAGCTTGGAGAGCAGTGACGCGTGCCATACCCGATCAAATGCCTTGGATGTGTCAAGCGTCACTACAAGCCTCCGCCATAGTTCCTAGGGCATAAGGCCATAAATCAGTAAGATGGGTAAGTACATCATAGGTAGACCTCGAACACCGATAGCCATACTCATGATCAGGAAGAAGGGAACATGATTTCAGATAATCTAAGAAATGAGAATTGAGAATGGTTTCAAAAATCTTGGATAAATACAAGTGGATGCTATTGGGCGATAGTTAGAAGGATTAGAATGGCTATCTTTCTTCGTAATAGACTATACATATTGGCGCTTTTCAACTGATGGTAAGTGCTAGGGTATAGTTGAACGAGGATGACGCGCCAGTTTAGAAGCACACTCCCTCAAAACTCGGGGAGGAATACCTTGGGGTCGCTGGCCTTTCTAACGTTCGTAGATTTCAGGGTTCCTTGCACCCACCAAGTGTAATCCAGGTAAAAAACATGGGTCCCTGAGAAGAAGAGTAGGAGGAATATTGCCATAGTCGTCCAGGTTTGAATTAAGGGAAAACAGGATATTAAAGTGTTGACAATGACTTGAATTTGTTTTTTTTTTTTTACTTCGTTTTTTAAAATGTAATATCCTAATTTGTATGTTACAAAGGATTTAGGTGTTGTTGTATAATAAATTCTGATAAAAAAAAATTGTCAGGTTTATCTGAAAATGAAATAACACTGTAAAAAAAGATATCTTTAAAACACATTTACTTAAACACATTTCTCAGTTGAGCCCAGATGTAAGGTTTAAAATGACGGAGGTTAAATTTAATAAGATACAAAGTAGGGTTGGCCGACGCGCCAAGTGCGGTGCGGTGATCCGCGCCACACAAATCCAGTGTACCGGTGCGGTGCCGTGCGGTGCAATTTTTAAAATAGCGGTGCGGAGCGCAGTTCGCATTGAAATATAGAGGTGCGGTGCAGACAAAAAAATGACTTTTGGTGCGGTGCGAAATATTCCGGTGTTCGGCCAACCCTAATACAAAGGATATAAGGTAATTCCACACAGGCAGAGGTGGCTGGAAATGGGGAAGCACCACGGTAATGCTGGGATTTTATCGATTTCATATGTGGCATTGAGTAAGGTATAATAAGACACTGATGATGGAGAGGGAAATTCGCTATCTATAGAAACCGTCAATGGCAGTGGTAAGTTTGATGTTGAAAATAATAATTAATTA
>JABUQX010145950.1:0-5000 GCA_015478945.1 Trachelipus rathkii
AATATATATATATATATATATATATATATATATATATACTATATATATATATATATATATATATATATATATATAATATTATATATATATAAAAGTACAATATATTAACCGTAAGCTGTTATTAAAAGGGAGATGAGAATTATGCAAAAACTAACCTTCAGGACAAATTCTGTACTGTTTACGAGACTTACGAAGCTCACGAAAAATTTTTAATTCAGATTGTAAACTACAATTTTCACCACAAATGCAAGTTTTATTTTCTTGTATTAATTTATAATACAATTATAAAGGATACAAATGTATTTTTATATGAAAATATGAAATCAATGTCAAACACATCCACTTGAAACATAAAACAGCGTTAAGCTAAATTAATATTTAAAACACTTTGGTCAACAAAAAAGTCGCAAATTTTATTTGATTTAATAACTTCATTAGAAAAAACAAGTCCAAATAACTTTAGTTATTTAATTAATTAAATAGTTATTTAAATAAATTAATTATATTAAATAATTAATTAACCTTACATAATATAACCAAATTTAAATATTTAAAATTCTTGAAATTATAGGAAAAAAGTCGCCTACGTCTATCATTCCTACAACAACAATTCAACAATCAAATAAATAGAAATCTGGCAACACCCCATTTTTTTACAAATGTGTCGGGCTATCTGGACTTTAACCTATATATATATATATATATATATATATATATATATATATATATATATATATATATATATATATATATATATATATATATATATATATATATATATATATATATATATATATATATATAAATACAGAGAGAGAGAAAAAAATTTCAATTTATTACAAATGAATGTTTTCATAACTTCAATTAATGTTTACATATTCATGTAAATATACAAATAAAATTTAGTTCAAAAAAATTTGAAATATATATATATATATATATATATATATATATGTAAATATATATATATATATATATATATATATATATATATATATATATAACTATATATATATATACATAACATATATATATATATAACATATAATATAATATATGACAAAATGTATATATGTATATTTAGGAAACAAGCAGAAATATATTTATATAAAAATATATATATATATATATATATAATATATATATGCTATAACTCATATATATATACTATATAACTACTGCTCTGCTATATATATATATATATATATATATATATTGAAACAATTGATTAACTGGGATAAACTGTTTCCTGTTAATGAGAGAATGAGGGAATGAGAAGAGACAAAGACAACTGAGAATAGAAGATAATACTCTGTTTAAATATATACTCTTCCTGTTTATTATTTGATGGTTGGTACACCTGTGTTGCTTGGGTTGGTAATCCGTAAATTTGCAGTTGGTACACCCTTTTTATTTAAGTTGGTAAACCTGTTTTGTATTCATACTGTTTAACTCAACTTATTACCTGCTGTTCGTAAATCCAAACAAATGCATTTAAATTACCCGGAAGAGTTAAGAAAACAAACGAACATATTTTCTAAATATAATTCACAATAAATAATTTTCCATTCCTGTTAAATACCTGTGTTTGATTTATACGTAAATTCCTAGCTAATTTGTACAACCTAACGCTATTTGATAAGTACAACCCTAGCTACCTAAACTAAATGTTTATTAAATAATAATTTATAAACTTTGTCATAATCGGTATTCCTTTATCCTCATCACGTGATTGTTCTACTTCGAGGTGCCACTGATCACTACTTTTTCAATCCCTTACCAAATAATGTCTGCTGGGAGAAAAAGAACAACATTAAAACTTAATGCACCTAAATTGTTAGTTATCAAATAAATGGTTATTTAAACTGTCAACTTTTTAACACTGGTTAACCTCCTTCTTTATTTTTAAAAGTCACAAAAACTCGATAATTAAATGTTTGCCACGTATCACTTATTAAACGAACTGTTATTCCTGAGCCATAATTTAACTTTAACTGTTACTCCAACAATGATGTTAACCTTGACATATAAGAACAACTAGGTACTTACGAGTTGAAACTGCCTTAGAAACCTTATCTCATACCTGGGACGATAGTTACTTGATCCTTATTTATGCCGAGTTCAAGCATCATTTCGGCCTTTTTACACAAGTGAGAGAAGATACCCGTGTTATGGACTTCTGCTTACTCACCGAACCTTCCGACTGTTAAATTTCTGTTAATATCTCCTGTTTATTCTGTTTAAATAGTCTGAGGTCCAGAGGTTTGCCATCCCAACTCAAGTTTATCCCGAACTAAGTGCATTGCAAGGCTAGATTTGCCTATCTCAACCTGGGTTTGTCCCATGACTAAGTTTGTCCCATATCCAAGTTTGTCCCATGCCAGGTTTCAAGCTAGGTCTGTCCCATGCCAGGTCCCTATAAACAATAAGTTTATCATTAATAGTTCTTATACAAATTTATTTAATATACTAATAAACAATAATTTATAATTTAACTTTGCTTACCGTAACTCTACGGGCCTCTTCTTTTGTACCTGTTGTTCCTCCTATGTTCTTAATATGAGTCGTCCCATCCTTTCTGAGATCTATTGACGATCTGATTTTATCGTGTCAAATTTTAAAGCTTTTTACCTTAGACCAATCTTTAGTTGGTTTCCTTTTCCTAACATTCCTCCATCCCTCAAGTTCGAATCCCGAACTTATAAGAAGGAAAAACTTCATCTTGTTTTATTAAAAAAAAAAACTCACCTTTAGCTTTCACCAATGCAAACCATTATCAAAAATAATAATAATAATAATAATAATAAATATAAGTGTAATTATAATAATAATAATAACCTATAACGGCATTATTAAATAATCCATATAATCCTATTTACAATATATACTTTCGCGACATTCGTATCCCCACATACACTAATAAACATAAAAAAGAAACGTAACACTTATAATAATAATAATAAATAATAAATAATAATAACAATGGCTCACATTCTTTACCTTATTATATGTCCTAATTTCTGGTACCTCTTAATCCTGTTCCTTGTTTTCATTTCTGATTCCCTTCAGTTGCCCCCGTCTCCATCTTCCAACAATCCTCTTCTTCCTTTTTTCTTCCTTACGCGTAATCAAGAGATCCGATCCACACAAACGAAGCCACCACTGAAACGAATAGAAATGAAACTGGATAACGCTGTTTCCTGTTAATGAGAATGGGAGAGATGAAGACAAAGAGACAATGAGAGACAATCAATGACAATGCTTTTTAATATATATATTTTTCCTGTTTATTAATTGGGTTTTGGTACACCTGTTTTTCTTGGGTTGGTAATCCGTAAATTTGCAGTTGGTACACCCTTTTTATTTAAGTTGGTAAACCTGTTTTGTATTCATACTGTTTAACTCAACTTATTACCTGCTGTTCGTAAATCCAAACAAATGCATTTAAATTACCCGGAAGAGTTAAGAAAACAAACGAACATATTTTCTAAATGTAATTCACAGTAAATAATTTTCCATTCCTGTTAAATACCTGTGTTTTTATTTACACATAAATTCCTAGCTAATTTGTACAACCTAACGCTATTTGATAATACAACCCTAGCTACCTAAACTAAATCTTTATTAAATAATAATTTATAAACTTTGTCATAATCGGTATTCCTTTATCCTCATCACGTGATTGTTCTACTTCGAGGTGCCACTGATCACTACTTTTTCAATCCCTTACCAAATAATGTCTGCTGGGAGAAAAAGAACAACATTAAAACTTAATGCACCTAAATTGTTAGTTATCAAATAAATAGTTATTTAACCTGTCAACCTTTTTCAACACTGGTTAACCTTTTTCTTTATTTTTAAAAAGTCACAAAAACTCGATAATTAAATGTTTGACACGTATCACTTATTAAACGAACTGTTATTCCTGAACCATAATTTAACTTTAACTGTTACTTCAGCAATGATGTTTGTCAAATAGAAACACAACTAGGTACTTACGAGTTGAAACTGCCTTAGAAACCTTATCTCATACCTGGGACGATAGTTACTTGATCCTTATTTTTGCCGAGTTCAAGCATCATTTCGGCCTTTTTACACAAGTGAGAGAAGATACCCGTGTTATGGACTTCTGCTTACTCACCGAACCTTCCGACTGTTAAATTTCTGTTAATATCTCCTGTTTATTCTGTTTAAATAGTCTGAGGTCCAGAGGTTTGCCATCCCAACTCAAGTTTATCCCGAACTAAGTGCATTGCAAGGCTAGATTTGCCTATCTCAACCTGGGTTTGTCCCATGACTAAGTTTGTCCCATATCCAAGTTTGTCCCATGCCAGGTTTCAAGCTAGGTCTGTCCCATGCCAGGTCCCTATAAACAATAAGTTTATCATTAATAGTTCTTATACAAATTTATTTAATATACTAATAAACAATAATTTATAATTTAACTTTGCTTACCGTAACTCTACGGGCCTCTTCTTTTTGTACCTGTTGTTCTTCCTATGTTCTTAATATGAGTTGTCCCATCCTTTCTGAGATCTATTGACGATCTGATTTTATCGTGTCAAATTTTAAAGCTTTTTACCTTAGACCAATCTTTAGTTGGTTTCCTTTTCCTAACATTCCTCCATCCCTCAAGTTCGAATCTATATATATATATATATAATATATATGTGCATACACGCATATATATATATATATATATATATATATATATATATATATATATATATATATATATATATATATATATATATATATATATATATATATATATATATATATTTATATATATATATATATATATATATATATATATATATATATATATATATATATATATATATATATATATATATATATATATATATATAATAACATATATACATATATATATATATATATATATATATATATATATATATATATATATATATATATATATATATATATATATATATATATATATATATATATATATATATATATATAATAAATATATA
>JABUQX010145952.1:10000-13656 GCA_015478945.1 Trachelipus rathkii
CACCTAGCCTACACCTACACCTAAACCTACACCAACACACACACACACGCTCACCAGCTAGGCTACTTATACACACACACACGCACACCCTACACCTAGCCTATACCTAGCCTACGCCTACACCTAGCCTACACCTAGCCTACACCTACACCTAGCCTACGCCTAGCCTGCACCTAGCCTACACCTACACCTAGCCTTCACCTAGCCTACACCTACACCTACACCTACACCTAGCCTACACCTACACCTACACACACACACACACACACACACACACACACACACACATCACCTCCCGATATTTTGATGCCTCCATACACCCACCCATAGACAATTACACCCATCCATAGACACTACACCCACCCATGACACTTACACCCATCCACAGACACTTACACCCATATACACTTACACACACACACACACACTCGATATCTTGAGGCCTCAGCTTTGATGCCTCAGCTTTGATGGCTCAACTTTGATGCCTCAGCTTTGATGACTCATCTTTGATGCCTGTTGGCTCAACTTGATGGCTCAATTCTTGATGACTCAACTTTGATGACGACTCAACTTTGATGACGTCATCTTTGGCGGTTCATCTTTGATGGTGTCATCTTTGATGACTCAGCATTATTGATGGTTCAGCTTTGACGGTTCAACTTTGATGGTTCCCAATCACCGTAAGAAGTATCTAGGGGTGTTCTATTAGTGTTCTATGAGTATTCTATGAGTGCCAGGTGAGTGCCAGGTGAGTGCCAATGAGTGCCAAGTGAGTGCCAATGAGTGCCCAATGAGTGCCAAGTGAGTGTCACATAGTGCCAAGTGAGTGCCTCACATAGTGCCAACTGAGTGCCACTTTTTTCAATTCTAGCCTCCCCCTGAGCCTAGAATAGCCTTAATATGGGTGTCTACCCCTAGGGTATAATGTATGAGGAATCGATTGGTGTATATTATAAGTTGCTAGGATGCTTCCTAGTATGAGTTAGCATTTTTCTAGCACTTCTAGCATGACAGAATATATATCTAAAGAGTTACACATTTGAGCAGTGAACGCAAACGTTTCCGAGTCCGCGTCCGCAGGTGACCCCCGCCGCGAAACCGCCGCCGCGTGCGCCCGCAGGCGCAATATTTCCGCGCGAACGATAAATATGATATCAATGTAAACTATTCAAAGAATTTCATTTCAAATATACTATGAGTCATTCATTTTTATTTCATACTTAAACATTTTTTATTAAAAACATATACTTTACATAACTTAAAACTGTAAATCAATAGACTAATATGCATAGCAACAAAGGGATTAGTAGGCTTTTGTTTTACTGCTTTACTGCTTTACTGCTTTAACTCATATATTTATTAACATTATGTCATACATTACATACCTTAAAGCAGTAAAACAGTAAATCAATAACGGTGTTACCTAGCAACAAAGGGATTAGTAGGCTTTTGTTTTACTGCTTTACTGCTTTACTGCTTAACTCATATATTATTAACATTATGTTTTGATACTCCTATACCTTAAAGCAGTAAAAATGCGTAAATCAATAACGCTGTTGCCTAGCAACAAAGGGATTAGTAGGCTTTTGTTTTACTGCTTTACTGCTTTACTGCTTTACTGCTTTACTGCTTTAACATATATTTATTAACGTTATGTTTTCTTTTATATTTTTTATTTTTGTTTAATACTTTTTATTTATTATTTATTATTATATTTATTTCTATTTTTATTTTTGTTTTAATACTTTTTATTTATAAAGTATTAAAAATTGTAATGTAAGAAAAACACGCAGTGTGTCTATTATATAATCATTTTATTTTACTAAAATTGTACGAAATTTTAGTAAAAACATATACTTTACAGACCTTAAAACAGTAAAACAGTAAATCAATAACGCAGCTGCATAGCAACAAGGGGATTAGTTTTACTGCTTTACTGCTTTACTGCTTTACTGCTTTACTGCATTAATTATTCTCATTATACATTATTCACTTGACGAGTATGGATGTGGAGAAATTTACGTTCCGAAGTCCGGCTACATGTCTTGTAGCAGGTCCGACAGGATGTGGTAAAACCTTTCTATTATTAAATATTTTAAAGGAAATGGAGATTTTTGAGCATATACCGGTAAAAATAATATGGTGTTATAATGTTTATCAGGAAAAATTTAAGGAATATAAAGATGTTATTCAATTTCATGAAGGCATATATGATATTAGATCATTGGACAATATACATGGTCATAAAATTATTGTATTAGATGATTTAATGCACAAGTTGAATTTGGAAATAGCAGAAGCGTTCACAGTTTATTCTCACCATCTAAATATCTCGGTGTTTTTCATAACAGAATATTTTTCATCAAAGCAAGCATATGCGAAGTGTTTCTTTAAACACACAGTATTTACTGTTGTTTGGCCAGAGAAGAGACATGAGTCAAATTAATGTATTGGCAACTCAATTAAAAGTATATAAAGAGGTTACTTCGATCCCCCACGGTTATTTGATGTGTGAACTTCACCCCAAAAACACGTACAGAGTGTTGCTCCGTACCAACATTCTACCCTATGAGATAGAAACTGTATACATACCTGAATAATGAGTGCTCTAGTTGCAAAGTATTTACCTCTTATAAAAAAATTTAAAAAGCTGAAACCATCTGAAAAACGTAAACTAATTAGTGAGGATGAGAAATTCATCCAGTGTGTATGTGAAGTCTGTTTAAATCTTATAAAAGGAAATGTTCCTTTAAACAGACCTCAGAAGGTAAAGCTACGTCGTTATAGAAACATCATTAAAAAACTCTCCCTCAACATAAAAAATCTGAAAAATAAAAAGAAGTTACTACAGAGAGGAGGAGGCGTATTCCTGCCATTACTCTTCTCCGTTATAGCTCCACTGATAACTAAGTGGTTGTCCCCATGATGAAGAAGGTTGCTGTACTTCCATATAATGAGTATGAGAAAATGAAGTATAATAATACAGCATCTGTACAGAATTCAGTTCCTCAGATTCATCATTCACAACCTCTATATGACCAGTTATTACCGCGCACTGTGCAAAATCCACAATCACAGTTTCATCATTCACAACCCCAATATATGCAGATATTACCACACAATGCATTGACATTACAACCTCTTTCACATCAACAACAACAGTTGCACCAACAGAATCCTTATATTGTGAACGACTCATTATCTTTTCAGCAGCCTCTACCTCATAGCTTATATGATCCTAAAGTTGATCAGATAACCAATTACGAGAAAGAAGTGTACAGGATATTAAATTCAGACATTAACATCCATGAGAAACGCATCTTATACCAAGATGCCATACAAAAATTGATAGATCTTAAAGACTTGCATCTACATCCATCACTACGTAACCCGCTACCCGATGATGTAGATATACCTAATGAAGTAAAACTTGAAGTGAAAAATGAAGATAAATTTAAAAATATCCTAGAGGAGAGCTTACCTATTAGAGTGCGAAAATCAGGAATAGCTTTATATAATACTTTCAACCATCAATTAGCTTTTTGACTACCAGACAGACTTGTTATTGATGATTGAAGTATGCACGAAAAACGCGAAAGGTTTTCACGATAAATGCGAAACGGTTAAACCACCCAAACCTGAAACCGAAACGAACG
>JABUQX010145953.1:0-15000 GCA_015478945.1 Trachelipus rathkii
CTGTACGCCTGCATATAAAAGATGTAGAAGGAAATCCCTTCCCATTTACATACGGGGCATTGTTGTGCAAAGTTCATATTAGAAAGAAACAGATGCAGTAACTACAGCATAATGGATTATATATAAGAGGTGTAGTCAGTTATATTTTTTTCATTCATTAACATACTCTCACAGTGTAAAGATAGTATAAGAAAGAAGCTCCTGTAATAATGGAAGATGAAAGGGTGTTCAGAGGGTCAAAAATGCAGAGGGGGTATGGTCTGGGTGGATTTTTTGCCAAATTATGGAGAAGTGCAAGGCCTCTACTCAGGAGAGGTGGGGAATATATAGGTAAAAAAGCTATAAGAACAGGTTTGCATACTATTCAAGATATTGCTGCAGGAAATAATCCTCGTACAGCATTAAAAAGACGTATTGCCGATGTTTCAGATGAGATGCTGGATGATGTTAAGCGTAAAATAAGACGTAAAATGTCAGGCCAAGGTCGAGGGACCAAGAAGACTGTCATAAAGAAAAAGCCTAAGGGGAAAAAAACCTCTAAAGAAAAAATGTATTGATGTATTTGCTATTTAATTACTAACTGTTAACTTTTACACGTGTTGCGTATTACTGTATATAAGTAATGTTTTTCGTGAAAATGCTCATTATACGATCAGAACTCACACATACAAGATGCACTCCCTTCATCTTCTAGTCCGGATTGTTGTAAGAGTGAATTGGATCTCTTCTCCATAAACCCTACCCAGATTAGCGTAAGCGAGTTCAACTTTATCAGTGTTAATCCTATGCATTCAATTACCAATACAGATGTTCCTCTAGAGTTCAATATTCCAGGCACTTCTGATCAATACCTAGATCCATCTAATGTGTTTTTATATGTAAAAACGAAATTGACAAAACCTGATGGTACAGATCTTCCTTCGGGTGATGACCATATAGTATATACAGAATCAAATTTCCTGTATACATGTTTTACTCAGGTTGAAGTCTATCTTAATGGAACTTCACTAGGTGCGTCAGCGGCTAATTATCCTTATAGAAGCTATATAGAGCATTTGTTAAATTATTCAGACGACGCTAAACAATCTCATCTCCAATCATGTGGTTTTTATAGTTTCAAAGATGAGGCTGCACATATAGATAAAGCAGCTAAAGTCATAAATAATACTTATGAATTTTACGGTCGAATAAATGGCGATATCTTCTCTCAAGAAAGACTCATTCTACCATCTGTAGATACTAGAATCATTTTATCCCGATCAAATCCTAAATTTGCTCTTAAAATAAAAAGTAAGCCTACTGCTACGGCTGTATGCCCAGAACCTGTTTTCAAACTGTTAGAGGCCTATCTCTATGTTAGAAAAGTAAAATTATCACCACAGCGTCATTTGGAAATTGAAAAGTCGCTTTTGAATACTACAGCAAAGTACCCTATTAAGAGAGTTGAAACCAAGATATTTAATTTCACTCAAGGGTTATCGAGTATCAATATCCCTAACATTGTGAACGGAAATTTACCACAGAAAGTAATAATAGGGATTGTGAAACATGAATCCTACTCAGGGAATTATAAAAAGTCACCCTATAAATTCACACCTTTCGGACTTAGGGGTATCAGTTTACATGTGAATGGATTACCTCACGGACGTGATTATGAAATGTTATACAACGGAGACCTATCTCTCTGTACTCGTCCTTTTTACGACCTAATAGCCAATACTGTATCATGTAATGATAGTGGGACAGGCTTAAATCTTGAAGAATACGCAAAGAATAGTAATTTATACGCCTATGATCTCACTGCAGACCTTTCAGCTTGTAACGCCTATCATTTAAACATTTTGAGAAAGGGCACATTAGGACTAAGTCTCTCTTTTGGATCAAGTCTACAATCACCCATCACTGTAGTGGTCTATCTTGAACATCCTCAACTCATTGAAATTGATAGAGTACGCAACGTGCTTTTGAATTATTAAAGATGAATGAAGAGGAAATAAAATCGGTGTTTAAAAATGAACCTCGCTTTTTAGGAGTGTTCGCTATTAATGAAGTAAACTCTGTAAAGCTGGAGAAGGATACCTGCTTCGTATTCAATACATCGCCTCGTCACATCACCTCGACGGGTCATTGGATTTCTGTTTATAGGGCAAAAAACGATACTGTTCACATAATTGATTCTTTGAACCTAAAATTTATATTGAATAATCATTATATCATCTTATTTTTTAAAATATAATAATGTAAGTTATGTAAAAACTATGTCTTACCCCGTTCAACCCTTATATTCTAATTTATGTGGAGTCTATTGTATTTATTTCATTATATGCTTTTTAAATAATGTATGTTTTAATAAACTTGTAAATATATTTGATGCTAAAAATTTGTATGTCAATGATTTTATAGTTTCTAATTATGTAATAAATGCTTTAAAATGAAAACGCGATTTTACTACCCTTAAAACTCGTATATATATATATATATATATATATATATATATATATATATATATATATATATATATATATATATATATATATATATATATATATATATATATATTTATAATATATTTTTTTTTATATATATAATTTTTTAACTTTATCATTTACATACCATATATATATATATATATATCTATGCCATTGCCCCCGCCCAGGATATTAAAATTTAATCTTTAGTATCTCAAATATTAAGTCTAACTCTCACTTTCAATTATTTGTCAAATGTTCAAAATGGTAATTAATGATTTAATGATAAAAGCGTTATTCATTTGTTTTTGAGTTAAATATGGAGATATGTTCCCTTTTGAATTGAAAGGAACAATAATAACAAAATTCCACTCGGTAAAAAAATTGCTTAAATCAAGGGCTTTGCCTTTTTGCTTTCGTGTCATGAATACCATTTGTGAATCTCCGTTTTTGCCTTTTTTGATTTCGTGAATATCGCCATTTATTGCCAATATCATATTTACTCTCTCGCTTTGTTTATTTTTTTCATTGGGAGTAAAGAAGTCTTTAATTTCATGATCAAAATTATTTTATGGCTTTTCAAGTGTTAACTATTCAAATTAAATTGTGATTTAAACTGTGTGGTTTCGTATCGGTCGTATCTGTATATTAATCAAGTCCTACGTAGGTGAAGAAGTTTACCCAGTAACTAACTGTTGATTGAAAGAAACTTATTTCAATCTAACTGTGGAAAAGAAACAATTTTCCAATCAATTAACCACTTACCGTCACCTGTCTTCTGATTTTACTCAAGTAAGTTGTTTTTTGTTTCTTTTCATATTTTTTAAGGGTGCATTTCTCCATCTGCGTAATTTCAAGTAAATTTAAATCTATCACAGTTTAAGTTGCTTTTAAACTACCTATGCATAAAAATGTGTATTTGACTCATCTTAAAATTAACGAGGAGAGTACATAATTTTTATATTTTGGAAAATTGTTTCTTACAAATTTTGCAATTGCAATTGAGTAAAATAATTTCTTTAAAATTTTGCAAATTTATTTCTTGCCATTTTGAATATTTGACATTTGAATATTGACATATGTTCTTTTGCTAAGTTTGAAATTTTGCAATTTTGAAACTTTTTTCGTATATTTTTTGAGTTAAAATTCTTCATTATTTGATGAAAATAACACAATGTAACAAGAAAAATGTTTCTTCTGATTTTTCTTTTGTTTTTTATTCCGTTTTTTATGT
The DNA here is from genome assembly GCA_015478945.1 of Trachelipus rathkii. NCBI lineage: Eukaryota > Metazoa > Arthropoda > Malacostraca > Isopoda > Trachelipodidae > Trachelipus > Trachelipus rathkii. The sequence continues at coordinate 3,703 of JABUQX010145953.1, forward strand.
AGATTCCAAATATGTTTTTAGTTTTTCTCTGGCATCGACTGTTTTTGTGTTACGACGGCAGGAAGTATTTATTGGCATCCCATTTTTTATGGTGGTTACCGTTACAAAAAAAAATTTTTTTTTGGTTTCTTCTGATTTTTTTATTGTTTTTTATTCAGTTTCTTATGTAGATTTCAAATATGTTTTTAGTTTTTCTATAGCATCGACCGTTTTTGTGTTACGACGGCAGGAAGTATTTATTGGCATCTCATTTTGTATGGTGGTTACCGTTACAAAAAAAAAAATAAATAAATAAATGTTTCTTCTGATTTTTTTTATTGTTTTTTATTCAGTTTTTTATGCAGATTCCAAATATGTTTTTAGTTTTTCTCTAGTATTTACCATTTTTGTGTTACGACGGCAGGAAGTATTTATTGGCATCTCATTTTGTATGGTGGTTACCGTTACAAAAAAAATAATTTTTTTTTGTTTCTTCTGATTTTTTTATTGTTTTTATTCAGTGTTTTATGCAGATTCCAAATATGTTTTTAGTTTTTCTCTAGCATCAACCGTTTTTGTGTTACGATGGCAGGAAGTATTTAACCACAATACAAAATGAGAAGATGCCAATAAATACTTCCTGCCGTCGTAACACAAAAACGGTCGATGCTAGAGAAAAACTAAAAACATATTTGGAATCTGCATAAAAAACTGAATAAAAAACAATAAAAAAAATCAGAAGAAACATTTATTTTTTTTTTTTTTTGTAACGGTAACCACCATGCAAAATGAGATGCCAATAATTACTTCCTGCAGTCGTAACACAAAAACAGTCGATTGATTCTACTAAACTGGTAGCTGGCCAAAAATCAGAAGAAGTAAAAATCTTTTTTGTTACATTGTGTAATTTGTTAATATTGCCTTTAGTAACTAGTGAGTAAATTTCGAGCTATTTTTTTTTCATAAAGAAATTCTTCGCTATATTTAAGTGGCTTATTTGCTAGGTTATATATTTACAAATATATATATATTGAATTTTGATGTCCTGGGTTCGCTTATTTATTTAAACGGTTGTGTCAACTTTCGTTCGTTACACACTGTGCTTTACTCAAAACACAAACGCCGGACCAACATATTGCATATTGCATTTTAATAAAATCTTTATTGTGCAGTTGCGAAGGTGTTTTGCATATTGCATTGCTTAAGCAATCTTTATTGTGCAGTGTTGAGTTGTAAATGCATAGTGGTTCAAGCGCAGCACAAAAGGTGGTGCGGTGCAGTTCTGGTGCGTGCGAAACGGTGCGGTGCGGTGCGGTGCGGTGCGGGTGCGGTACAGTTCTGGTGCGTGCGAAACGGTGCGATGCGGTGCAGTGCGGAACGGTGCGGTGCAGTTCTGGTGCGTGCGAAACGGTACGGTGCGGTATATCGACTTCATCCGTGCGCAGGAGTGCATTTGTTTCACACCTGCGCTGTTCACTTTAAACGTGCGCAGTTCATTTCAAGAGTGCGCATTTGTTTTCACACCTGCGCTGTTTGTTCAATTTAAACGTGCGCAGTTCATTTCAAGAGTGCGCATTTGTTTTCACACCTGCGCTGTTCACTTTAAACGTGCGCAGTTCATTTCAAGAGTGCGCATTTGTTTTCACACCTGCGCTGTTTGTTCAATTTAAACGTGCGCAGTTCATTTTAAGAGTGCGCATTTGTTTCCACACCTGCGCTGTTCACTTTAAACGTGCGCAGTTCATTTCAGAGGTGCGCATTTGTTTTCACACCTGCGCTGTTCACCTTATACGTGCGCAATTGACTTTGTGCTTGTTTTCTCGTGCGCAATTAACTTTGTAGTTGCTTCTCGTGTGCGCAGTCAACTTATATGTGCGCAATTGACTTTGTGTTTGCTTCATACGTGCGCAGTGACTTTGTATTGGCTTCACGTGTGCGCAGTCAACTTATACGTGCGCAATTGACTTTGTGCTTGTTTTCTCGTGCGCAATTAACTTTGTAGTTGCTTCTCGTGTGCGCAGTCAACTTATATGTGCGCAATTGACTTTGTGTTTGCTTCATACGTGCGCAGTGACTTTGTAGTTGCTTTTCGTGTGCGCAGTCAACTTATATGTGCGCAATTGACTTTGTGTTTGCTTCATTTGTGCGCAGTGACTTTGTATTGGCTTCACGTGTGCGCAGTCAACTTATACGTGCGCAATTGACTTTGTGCTTGTTTTCTCGTGCGCAATTAACTTTGTAGTTGCTTCTCGTGTGCGCAGTCAACTTATATGTGCGCAATTGACTTTGTGTTTGCTTCATTTGTGCGCAGTGACTTTGTATTGGCTTCACGTGTGCGCAGTCAACTTATACGTGCGCAATTGACTTTGTGTTTGCTTCATATGTGCGCAGTGACTTTGTGTTTGCTTCACGTGTGCGCAGTCAATTTATACGTGCGCAATTGACTTTGTATTTGCTTCACGTGTGCGCAGTCAACTTATACGTGCACAATTGACTTTGTGTTTACTTCATATGTGCGCAGTGACCTTGCAGTTGTTTCACGTGTGCGCAGTCAACTTATACGTGCGCAATTAACTTTGTGTTTGCTTCATAGGTGCGCAGTGACTTTGCAGTCGCTTCACGTGTGCGCAGTCAACTTATACGTGCGCAATTGACTTTGTGTTTGCTTCATAGGTGCGCAGTGACTTTGCAGTCGCTTCACGTGTGCGCAGGCAACTCATACATGCGCAATTGACTTTATAGTTGCGCAGTTCATTTCATATATGCGCAGTGACTTGGTAGTTGCTTCACGTGTGCGCAATTGACTTTGTGTTTGTTTCACGTGGGCGAAATTGATTTATGTGATATTTTTCTGCGCTGTTGACATTTTTTTGTACTTTTGATTCTTCAGTGCGGTTTTCTCAGGCGCAGTTGATATTTTTCTGCGCTATTGATATTTTTCTGCGCTGTTGACATTTTTTTGTGCTTTTGACTCTGCAGTGTTTGCGCAGTTAATATTTTTCTGCGCTGTTGACATTTTTTTGTACTTTTGATTCTTCAGTGCGGTTTTCTCAGGCGCAGTTGATATTTTTCTGCGCTATTGATATTTTTCTGCGCTGTTTACATTTTTTTGTGCTTTTGACTCTGCAGTGTGTTTTTTTTGGGCGCAGTTAATATTTTTCTGCGCTGTTGATATTTTTCTGCGCAGTTAGTTTCCCAGGGTTTATAGGCTGCTCTAGTAGCCAGTTGGGAAATATTCACACTACTTCACATTTAAATATAATTTGTTCACGATGGATATATTAAACGATTTAGACTTAAAGGTCACAGAGGAGTTCTCAAATGAAAGACATGCGTCTTCTTCGGATGAAAATATAGCTAGTTTAAAAGCAACATTACAGGGTGAGCTGAGTCCCCTTCGGATGAAAAGGGGTGTTTTAAGAAGAAAGCTTACTTTATGCTGCAAACATTTCCCTGAAAAGGGTGATGATACAGAGTCACCTACCCTTATCGACCCTGTTGTTATCAAAACAATTTTCGACAAGGTGACCTCGATTATCTCGGACATTAAAGCTCAAGATACTCTGATCGAAAACCTATTAATAGGGGCTGAGTACACCAAGTTCGACCAATCGCTTCTAGACGAAGAGATTTCCGCCACTGATGCTTACCACATAAAAGTGGCTCAAGCTCTTCAACTGTTAAGAGTCGAATATGGATATGAAATCGAGTCTCGAAGATCTTCTGATGCCCTTTCTGAAAATGAGAGAGCAGCTTCAAATTCGAACAAAACATGCTGTGAACACTCAAAGTCTTTTCCCATGCAGCCTTTTAGCCTGAAGATCCCAGCCCTAAAATGCGGAGATTTTTCAGGCGAGAAGGACAAGCACTCCTTTCGTTCCTTCCTGCAGGAGTTCAATAATGTGTATGGGGGGAGGAAGGACTTGTCACAAGCCGTTAAGTTGCAGTATCTCAAGTCCCATTTAAAGGGATATGCTCTCAGAGACATTGAGCATTTGACGGGTACGGATGAGAACTATGAAGTTGCCTTGTCCATTTTAAAAGAACATTATTTGGACAAGGCCTTCATTATTGATTCTATTTTCCATGAACTGGACTCATCTCCGCCTCTGGACGGGAAGCAACTTGAAACGGTCAGATCCTTTATTTTAAAGGTTCGGGCTCATCTAAAAGAACTCAAGGAGCTCGGGGTTGACCTCTTCCCAGAGGAAAGTTCTGGCTGCAAATTAATCAGCCATATATTAGTTGATAAACTTCCTCTCTCATTTTTAAGAGAGTTGAAGCTGGCGACTAAGGAACAATATCCGTCAATTAATCTGATTTTTAAGGAGCATAATCAGATAATTCAATCAATGCTGAGGTTTCGCACCTCTCAGACCTCAACTTCATTCTCATCAACTAAATCATCTTCCAAAGGGAACTTCAAAAGGGAGAAGAGGAGACCCTCTGATCAGAAGAGTCATACTTTCAACACTTCAAAAGGTAGTGGCTCTCTAAAAAGAACAACTTTCTCCTCTGAACCTCAATCAAATTCTAATTCAAATTCGAATAATCAATCTTCAAGGGAAGTCAAGTGTAAGCTGTGCAATGGAGACCATTACCTCTCTGACTGCACGGTTTACGTAAACCCTAAATCAAAAAGGGACAGATGTGTAGCATTAAACATGTGCTGTAACTGTTCCAGCATAAAGCACATGGCAGATACATGCCCGGCTAAAACACTCAATTTAAAGTATCCTTGCTATAAATGTAAGAGCCGAAAACATCTAGCCGCTCTCTGTTCCGCTGGAACCACTAATCAAAACAGGGAGCATTCTCGTCAAGAAAATGCTGATGAAGGAAATAAAGCTGATGTTAATCATCTTTGTATTAATACTGGGCAATCATCAGCTTCACATATTCTGCCTACAATAACCATAATAGCAAGGCACAATAACAAATCAGTTCCTATTCGCTCTCTTATAGATTTGGGATCACAGAGAACATATGCTGGCCCTAAATTGCTTGCTAAACTCGGAATCAACTGTGAACAATTACCTATAATCAGAAATCCTATAAAAACATTTATCGGAGAAGAAGAACGTACATCGTACCTAGTCGACCTAGATATAAATTGCTGCTGCAATTCCTTCTTTAGAACCCCGGTTCTGGTCGACCCTTCTTTGGATGTTGGGTTTGCGGTTAAAGGGTTAGCATCAGCCATTAGTCGCATTTCGTTAAAATATAATGTGGCTGACAAGTCCTTTGTGGGCCCTTATGGGGATTCGGTCGATGACATCGACCTTCTTTTAGGTACTGACACTTTATGTCATATGAAACACTTCCAAATTATCGATTGTTTGGAAGGTAGTGCCATTCAGACCTGCTTTGGGTTGGTTCCTTTCGGCCCAGTGAATTCTTTTCTACTTCCTCATCAACAAGCCTTTCTATACAGAAAGCAGACTTCAACATCAACTCTTGATATACAATCAAATCAGAGGGATTCATGACTATCCATGTCTGTCTCCTCGCTGCCAAAACACCTATTCCAAGCTTCTCCTAATCTCGTCAACTCGATCATTGACCCTCATCCTACTTACCCGGACGTTCTTAGCATTTCTTCAAATGAAATAAGTGCCGACCTGGGTTTGGAATATCTGTACAGCTTGGAGTCCTTGGGTATTCAGGAGGAGAAGGATTATGGTACCATCGATAAGGAATTTATCTCTAAATTCCACAATGCAATTCAATTTATCGATGGAAAATACCATATTGAAATCCCATGGATCCCAGAATTAGTGGATCAGGTCCCCTCGAATTATCGTATTGCTTTAAGTACGCTTAGACGAGTTAAAAATCGTCTCGGCAATCAAGGTCTTGATAAGGCCTACACTGATGTTTTTAAGGAACCGCTGAGATGTGGTATCATCGAGATCATTTCTGTTGATCCGAAGGAGTTCGATCGTTACATATGGATTCCCCACAGGCCTGTAATAAAAATGGCTGATCAGGTTTCTACTAAAATCAGGCCTGTGTTCAATTGTAGCCTTAGAACAAAAGGCGCTCCTTCTCTTAATCAAGCCTGTTATCCAGGCATCGACTTGTTGGTTCCTTTACTTCGTCTCCTTCTTTCCTTTAGGACCAACAAATATGTGGTTGTCGCTGACATCTCGAAAGCCTTTCTTCAGATCTATCTTAAACTTGAAAGCGATCGTAACAAGTTTTGTTTCTTCTGGGAAGAAGATGGCAGACTTGTTACTTATAGGTACGCGACAATCATTTTTGGCCTTGCGGTATCCCCTTTTATCTTAGGAGCCGTAATAAGACATCATATTAAAAGCAAATATTCATTCGATCTGGTCTCTCGGCTTCTGGTCAATAACTTGTATGTGGATAATTTTATCTACACTCATTCATCCCCTGATGTTTTGAGAGACATCTATTCAGCCTCAGTAGAAAGGATGAAGGAGGGTGGGTTCAACTTGTGTTCCTGGAACACCAACCACCCTGATCTAAAAGCTCAAATCAAAGACGATCAGATGCTTTCCTCTCATAATTGTGATGAGGAAAAAGTCTTGGGGTATCTTTATCATCCCGAAAATGATACCCTTAGATTAGCAGACTTTGACCTTACCTCAGTCGAATCAAAACGAGATCTTCTCTCCCAAGTAAACAAAATCTTTGATCCTCTTTCCTTTTTCCTTCCTGTAACTTTAAGGGGACGTCTGTTGATGAGGCGGACATGGGAGAAAGAAATGAGTTGGGATGACTCTATTGACCAAGATATAAAGGAAGATTGGGAGAAACTTCGTGCTGATCTCGACGACCTCAAAAACTTATCTTTTCAACGCTTCTGCTTTGAAGCATCAGCAAATTCATCTCTCAACATCTTTTGTGACGCAAGTTCACAATGTTATGGGTTTGCAGTCTACGTCACCGGTTCAGAAACTGTCCCGTCATTATTGTGGGCAAAATCCAAGGTGGCTCCTCTCAGAGGAAAAACACTTCCTTGTCTCGAGCTATTATCAGTCTATTTGGCTCTTAAGTGCCTTCCACAAATATTGACGGGATTAACAGAGGTTGAATTCAAGGCTGTCAACATCTTCTCGGATTCCCAAATCGTCCTAGCATGGGTAGCGGGAGGAGGTAGCAAAACAAAACAAATTTTTGTCAAAAATAGAATCCAAGATATCAAAAGCATGGTCTCCTCCATGAGAGATGACAATTTACTGCCTATCTCTTTTCACTACGTTAAAACGGATGAAAACCCTGCCGACTTGATAACTCGAGGATTATCACATCGAGAGTTTGTCAAAAAACTAAGCCTTTGGAAATTTGGTCCGAACTGGCTCCGCTACGATCAGGTTTACTGGCCCAATTTCAGCAGTTCGGGGGGAGGAATGGTGGACCCTTCTTCAACATTTATGGTCATACAGGCCCCACCTCCTCCTATCATCAACATTTCACGATATTCTTCTTTGTCAACATTGTTAAGAGTATGTTCTCTTCTTTTCAAATTCGGTGTATCAACTCTTTCCTCAATCGAATGTGACAGAAAAGCTAGACTTTTCTTGTTAAAAGTCATGCAGCAGGAAAGCTTTTCTGTTGAACTTCGGTTTCTTAATGATGTTAAGTCGAACCCTGCTTCTGCTAAAGCACCACCTGATTTGGTTTCTCGTCTCAACCTCTTTTTAGATGACTCAGGGCTCATCAGAAGTAAGGGCCGTCTATCTCGGACTAATTATTACTGTTTTGAGGTGGTGAATCCTGTAGTTCTTAGTAAATCACATCATCTGACCTTTCTCATCATTAAAGATGCGCATGTTGCCTGTAAACACCTTGGCATTCAGGCAACCCTTACATGTATCCGCTTAAAAGGTTATTGGATTACATCAGCTCGACACACGATAAGAAAAATACTGTCGGAATGTGTCATCTGCAAAAAGTACAACAGCTTTTCCTTTCAATATCCAAAGTTCACAAATTTCACAAAAGTTCAAGTTAACTTTTATCGTCCTTTCACTAGTGTAGGTGTTGACTATACTAAACATTTCTTTGTCAAAGTCAAAGGTTCAAATCAACCACAAAAAATGTACATATTGTTGTACACTTGTCTCAACATTCGTTGTGTGTATTTAGATTTGATCCCTGACATGTCTGCAAAATCATTTGTGCAATCGTTCAAGCGTTTTGTCACTAAGTTTGGAGTTCCAAATTTCTTATATAGTGACAATGCCCGTTCCTTTAATAGAAGCGCGGATGCTCTTGAACAATTCGTTGTTTCGGAAACAGGTTCCGAGTTTCTGCGTCAAAATCAAATTAAACATATCCGAATTCCATTGTATAGCCCTTGGATGGGAAGTATGTGGGAAAGATCAATCCGGACTGTCAAAAACTGCCTCTACAAGACAGTAGGGCGTAAAAGTTTGGAATATTTTGATTTTATCACTATCCTGGCGGATATCGCTGACGCTATTAACTCGAGACCTCTAACTTACACCTCTTCGGACAACGATATTGTACCCTTAACACCAAATTGTTTTTTAAAACCTTTGGCTAATACAAGTCTCATTTTAACTGATCCTACTTCTTCCAATTCACCTTCAAGAGAGGAACTTATTCAGTCCCTCAAGAGATCTTCGGAGATGTTTGAGGACTTTAGAACTCGATGGTATACCGAATACCTCTTAAGCCTGAGAGAAGTAGGAAGAGATCTGTATCAGGTCGCATGGAAAAATAAAGTAAAAGTGGGGGACGTTGTACTCATTAAAAGTCCTGTAAAGGAGCGCCCATATTGGCAAATGGGCATAATCCAAACGCTCATATATGGAGATGATGGTAAGGTTCGTTCAGTTAAAGTCCGTACCCCAGGAAGGCTAATAAATGTGTATCCTATTAAACATTTATTCCCTCTGGAATTATCTTTGACTCATAGTGGGAATCGGAATAACTCGTTAGGAACTGATGCCCCTTCTACTACGATGGTTCCTTTACCATCTTCTTCTCAGGCAACCAGTCCTAGTGTAATCCCAACCGTAACCAATGATAATTCCACAACAAATCAACAATCTCGTCCTAAAAGAAAAGCGGCGGTCGTGGCGCGATCTAAATTTCTCAATGTCGGTATCGATTCGGAATCGGAATCAGAAGAATCCTCAGATTCTGATGATTAGTATCATTATTTCGGATAATTTAATGATTAAAGATTTTTTTTTTTTTTTTATGGCACAAATTCGTCGTAATTTATGCCATCGCCCCCACCCAGGATATTAAAATTTAATCTTTAGTATCTCAAATATTAAGTCTAACTCTCACTTTCAATTATTTGTCAAATGTTCAAAATGGTAATTAATGATTTAATGATAAAAGCGTTATTCATTTGTTTTTGAGTTAAATATGGAGATATGTTCCCTTTTGAATTGAAAGGAACAATAATAACAAAATTCCACTCGGTAAAAAAATTGCTTAAATCAAGGTCTTTGCCTATTTGCCTTCGTGTCGTGATTACCATTTGTGAATCTCCGTCTTTGCTTTTTTGATTTCGTGAATATCGCCATTTATTGCCAATATCATATTTACTCTCTCGCTTTGTTTATTTTTTTCATTGGGAGTAAAGAAGTCTTTAATTTCATGATCAAAATTATTTTATGGCTTTTCAAGTGTTAACTATTCAAATTAAATTGTGATTTAAACTGTGTGGTTTCGTATCGGTCGTATCTGTATATTAATCAAGTCCTACGTAGGTGAAGAGAAGTTTACCCAGTAACTAACTGTTGATTGAAAGAAACTTATTTCAATCTAACTGTGGAAAAGAAACAATTTTCCAATCAATTAACCACTTACCGTCACCTGTCTTCTGATTTTACTCAAGTAAGTTGTTTTTGTTTCTTTTCATATTTATTTAAGGGTGCATTTCTCCATCTTCGTAATTTCAAGTAAATTTAAATCTATCACAGTTTAAGTTGCTTTTAAACTACCTATGCATAAAAATGTGTATTTGACTCATCTTAAAATTAACGAGGAGAGTACATAATTTTTATAATATATATATATAAAATATATATATATATATATATATATATATATATATATATATATATATATATATATATATATATATATATATATATATATATATATATATATATATATACATATATATATATATATATATATATATATATATATATATATATATATATATATATATATATATATATAATATATATATATATATATATCTGCTGCTGTATACCCTTCTTCTTTACGCTATATATATATAATATATATATAATAAATTATATATTTTTGTATATTTTTAAAAATATTTCAAGATTAAAGTATATATATATATATATATCAATTTTTTAAAAAAATTTATAAATAAAAAAGTATTAAAACAAAAATAAAAAACATATTGTTAATAAATATGGATGACTCATAGTATATTTGAAAGAAATTCTTTGAATAGTTTACATTCATATCACAACTATGAAATATTTATCGTTTGCGCGGTGGGAGCACGCGGCGGTTACGCGGTAATATTGCACGCCTGTGGGCGCAGCGATTACGCGGTAAATTGCCTGCGAGCACGCGACAATTGATTTCGCGGCGGGGGAGCACCTGCCCGGATGCCGGATGGACTCGGAAACGGTGATTGGCGAAGACATCAAGTTGAACCGTCAAAGTTGAACCATCAAAGATGAACACATCAATATAAAGTACCAACAAAGTTGAACCATCAATATAGGTGTATCAAAGTTGAATCATCAAAGTTGAACCATCCAATATAAGGTGCCATCAAGTTTAGACCATCAAAGTTGGGAGGCATCAAAGATAGACCATCAAAGATGAGCCATCCAGCTGGACACGTAAAAAGCTGAGTATCAAAGCTGAGACATCAAGCTGAGCCATCAAAAGATGAACCATCGAAGCTGAGGCATCAAAAGCTGGGCCTGTCAACTGAGGCATTAAATAGAAGGAAATAATCGGATCAATAATAATCGATAAAAGGGTAGGTGTGTGTGGGTGTGTGACTGTAAGTGTAAGTGTCTATGGGTGAGTGTACTTAGTGTCTATGGGTAGGTATGAAAGTGTCTATATGGGTGGATGTAAGTGTCTATGGGTGGGTGTAAGTGTCTATGGGTGGGTGTATGTGTGTATAAGTGTCATAATTTGTGTGTGTGGTGTGTGTGTAGGTGTAGGTGTGGGTGAGTGTGGATGGAAATAAAATGAACTCAAGGTTAGGACAGGTACATACATGAGGAGCTCAGTTGGGATGGGTTACACAGCAGGTTCGGCGAACAGGAATTTTCGCGAGCTCAAAGTTAAGTTGATTAC
>JABUQX010145954.1:0-7500 GCA_015478945.1 Trachelipus rathkii
CGGTGTACTTCGTTGATTGGAATTTGGGTGTTAGCCGTTTATCATTGAAACGCTTTCGCGTTTTCATTATACTTCAATATATATATATATATATATATATATATATATATATAAATATACAAAAACATATCTATATATTTATGTAAAAAAACAACTCTATATATATATATATATATATATATATATATATATATATATATATATATATATATATATATATATATATATATATATATATATATATATTTATATATATATATATATATATATATATATATATATATATATATATATATATATATATAACCAACTAAATTTTTCTACTGCTATATATATATATATATATATATATATATATATATAAGTAATTTACACTATTTTTTTAATTGGCAATTAAAGAAAGATCGATGAACGTAACTCATGTTACTCTGGCTACCAAACTTACGATTTTGCTTTCTCGAGATGGGATCGAAATCGAGCCAATGAAAGCTCAGCATATTACCACTGAGCTAAACCCATAATATTAATTATAGACATTTTTCCTAGTATTTCTATTTAAATTTACATCGGATGTATTTGTTTATTTTTATGGATGTATATTTACATTTTATTTTCAATAAATAAAATTATATTTATTTAAATATTGATTAAATATAATAATATATAATATGTAATAATAATATTATGCCATATATGTATATGTATGGCAGCATTTAATAATAATAACTAATAACAACTATTAACTCTTATATAATATAATATATAGTAATAATATGTATATATGTATATGTATGTATATGTATATGTAATAATAACAATATGTATATATAGCATATATGGTGCTCTTAACCAATATATGTAATAATATGTAATATGTATATTAATAATAACCTGCTCCATCTGTATGTATCATGTAGCCAATAATAACCTTCTTCTAATAATATCTAATAATATGTATGTAATAATAATAATAATAATAATAATATATATATATGTATATGTATAATATGTATATATAATATGCTGTAATTGATATTTGGTTTTGAAACCACAACAATCATCGATGCATATCTCGAAAACTACAATAGCCCAGGAAAAGGAATACATTGTTGGAATCCGGTAAAATTTTATTGCGGAAACTGTAAAAAAATAAATAAAAAATAAATAAATCATATCCCAAAAACTACAATAGCTACAGCGAAAGGATTACATTTTTGGAATCCTTGTAAAATTTTTAGTTAGGAAAATGTAAAAAAAAGATGAAAAATGTAATCATTGAAAGAATCATATTATTTCTTTTTTTTTTTTTAAAAAAAGGACATAATATGTAATATATATATATGTAATATATATATATATATATATAATAATAATAATAATAATAATATGTATAACTCTATGCTGCTTCTTCTATATAATATGTAATAATATAATAATAATAATATGTAATAATAATAATAATATGTAATAATAATAATAATAATAATAATAATAATATAATAATAACTAATAATATATATATATATAATCTTGGAAATATAATATATAATAATAATAATAGCATATATATATGTATATATATAATATATCTATATATATATGTATAATAATAATAATAATAATAATAATATATATATATATATATATATATATATATATATTAGTAAAAGGTATTACGGCAATGGGGCTCAGGCCGACGGGAAACGAGGACGTTTTCCATACCCGTAGGGGAGGAGGAACCCCCACGACACCCAAATACCAAGAGCGGGGGGTTCGGAGCCCCGGAGGGGGGGAATTAGTCCTACCCTGTAGTTCCCCGGAAGGCCGAGACCCCGACTCCATCGGTGCGGTATACCCTTGGGGTATTCTTTAGTAAAAAAAAAAAAACAAAAAGTTAATAGAAAGTCTAATTATATTAACGAGTAACCAATAAAAGGTCTCTAAATAGGCTCTATAATCATATTACTATTAATTATTAACAATATTTTTTTTTACTTTTATTTTCTATTTAAAAATTTTACCAAGTTTCAAAATGGATACGTAATTTCAAAATTATTACAGATATATATATATATATATATATATATATATATATATATATATATAATAATATAATATATATATATACTCTGATACACCCCCCTGGATATCACTATATATATATATATATATATATATATATATTTATTTATTTATTTATTTTGCTTACACTTTTTCCCGCTTGAGCGGGGTAGTGGTACGTACAGCCTCTCCCACTCACACCTCCCCTCATCTCGCCCTCACCCACCTCCTCCCACCTCATATCCTCCCTACCCTCTTCCTCCCTCATCCCTCCCTCCTCCAGCATCTCCTTTATTCCATCCATCCACCTCCTTCTTGGTCTCCCCCTTCCTCTCCTTCCTATCCCCTCCGCCTCCCAAACTCTCCTAACCACTCTCTGTTCCTCCATTCTCACCAGATGCCCATACCATCTTAACATTCCCTTCTCCGCTCTTCCCACCAACCCATTCCTCCAATCACATCTCTCCCTCACCACCCTATTCCTAATCCTCTCCCTTCTACTAACCCCACAAACCGCTCTCAACCCTTTCATCTCAAATACTTCCAACTTCTTCCTGGACCTGGCATTCAACCCCCACGTTTCACACCCATACAATACTGGTACACAAATTTTTTCAAACATACTTATCTTAACTTTCTGTGATAAATCCCCCCCTTTCCATACTTCTCTCAGACCACTCAAAGCTCTCATTCCTTCTCCTACTCTATGTTCTATCTCCTCCTTCATCCCTCCCCCTTACCCAAATCCATCCCTAAATATCTAAAAATCTTTACTTCTTCCAAAACTACACCCCCCACTCGAACCTCTAACCCCTCCCCCTCCTCTCTTTCCTCCTCCTCAAACACTAACACTTTACTCTTACCAGGATTTATTTTAAGCCCCTTTTGTATACACATTCTCTCAAACTCCCTCACCAAATACCTCAACTCTTCCGCGTTCTTCGCCACTAGGGCAGTATCGTCCGCAAACAGTATCATGTTCACTACCCTTCTAACATTCCCATTTGTCAATTCCACCCCCCTCCCCTCCCTCACCATTCCTCTGCAAACACTCTCCATAAACAAATTGAAAAGCCAAGGCGACATTACACACCCCTGCCTCAGTCCTCTCACCACCCCAAACATCTCACTCTCCCCTCCTAACACTCTCACACACATTCTACTATTCTTATAAAATGCCCTGATACCTTTACCTAATTTACCCCCCACTCCATTTTCCTCCAACACCCTCCACAATTCACCCCTCTTCACTCTATCATACGCTTTCTCTAAATCTAAAAAACACCCATATACTTTCCCTTTCCTCTCTATACTTTTCTCCACAAGCATCTTTAGTGTAAACACTTGATCCACACACCCTCTTCCCTCCCTAAATCCTCCTTGTTCTTCCCCCATTCTTCCCTCCGTTAACCCTCTCACTCTCTCAATCAGTATTCTACCATACACTTTCCCTACCACACTTAAAAGACATATACCTCTATAATTCCCACATTCCATCCTATCCCCTTTCCCCTTATACAGGGGAACCAAACAGCCATCCTCCCAATCCTGTGGTACCTCACCTCAACATCTTATATAACCTCTTTGGCCATTCCTCCCCACCCCTATGCCTCCCTTCTGTAACACTTCTCTCACACCATGGACCTGCGGACTTCCCACTTTTCCTTTGGTAAGGCCCTAATTTCACTCCATTTATTTCATCCTCCCCCTCCCTCCCCAATTCACTCCCCATCCTCACCTCTTAATCTTCCTCCCCTCCCCCACCCACCTCATTTAATAATCCACTAAAATACCCCCTCTTCCTCACCCTATCCTCTCCTCCTATCCACTCCTCCCTTAATCCTCTCCCCAACCCCTCCTTCTTCTTCCTTTTTTATTTACTTCTTTCCAGAACATCTTGCTCCCCGATTCAAAATTTTCCGTCACCTTTCTACACCACTCATCTTTTGCTCTTCTCTTCGCCCTCTCCACCGCCCTCTTTGCTTCCACTCTAACCCTTCTATATTCCTCCCAGCTTTCCTCTCTCCTACTTCCCAACCATTTCACATAAACCTCCTTTTTCCTTTTCACCACCTCCTTCACCTCCTCACTCCACCATTCACTCCCTTTCCTTCTGCTTCCTTTTTCCTCCACATACCCTTCTAGCCTCTTCACATACTGCCTCTTTAAATCTCATCCACTCCCCCTCCACCTCCCCAATTCCCGTCCCTCTCACGTCTCTCCACCTATCCTCCATACCTCTCCTAAACTCCCTCTTACACACTGTCTCCTCCAATTTTTCCACCTTTATCACCTCTACTCTCCTCTTTTCTCCCCTTTCCCTAACTGTCACCTCTCCTCCCACCCTTAACCTAGCAACCACCAAATAGTGATCCGATATCCCCCCCCCGCCCCTCTAAATACATTTACATCTAGTAATCTGCCTCTATCCTTCCCATTTACACACACATAATCCAGTACCGCCCTCCCCCCGTTATCTCACTCTTCCGTATACTTATGATTTTCACTTTTTTTGAACCAAGTATTCCCCACTATCATTCTTCTTTCGACACACAACTCTAACAGACTTTCTCCATTAACATTCCTCTCCCCTACCCCAAATGGTCCTATTATTCTCCTCCCTTCCCCCTCCTGCATTCAAATCTCCCAATAGACAAATTTTATCATTTACCCCGAAACTTTCCCAACACTCATTCAACTCATTCCAAAATCTTTCTCTCTCCTCCTCCCTCGCTCCATTCACTGGTGCATATGCGCATATAAAAACCCACATTTCCCCCCCGAATTTCACTTTTACCCACATTATCCTCGAACTCACCTGGCTGCACAACCTTACCTTATCCCACACCTCTTTCCTCATAACTATACCCACCCAATACCCCTCACTCTCTCGTTCACCCCTGATATCATACCCTTGTATTTTCCAAAGTCCATCTCCCTCTTTCCCTTCAGCTTAGTTTCAGTTAACCCTAGCACATCCTTTTTCTTCAAACATTAACCCCACTTCCTCCCTCTTCAAATCCTCGTTTACCCCTCTCACGTTCATACATCCCACCCTTATTACCTCTCTCCTCCCCATCTTTTCCCTTCTTCTATATCTATATTCACTCAGGCTGCACGTTTTGTGGGACTCCCCACCCTAGGCACTTCCCAACACCTAAGGCCACCACCCCGCTCACCAAATACACCCACAATAATAACAATAATAATAAAAAGGTTAAAATGATAATATAAAACAATATAAAAATATAAAAGGTTAAAACCTACACTCTATCAATTTATATCTATTCCCACACTTCCCTTTCCTCCCTCTCCCCTCCCTCCTCTTTAAAACTTACCCCCCCAAAACTTTATTTATCTAAAAATCTATAAAGTATATATATATATATATATATATATATATATAAAATATATATATATATATATATATATATATATATATATATATATACTATATATTACATTTTCCGCACTAAAATTATACCATCATTCCAGCAAAGGTTTTCCTTTTTCCCTGTTGCTCTTAGTATTTTTGAAGATATGATGTGGTGTCTTTAAAGACACCTTTCACCACATATATATATATATATATATATATATATATATATATATATATATATATATATATATTTATATATATATATATATATATATATATATATATATTTATATATATATATATACATATATATATATATATATATATATTTATATATATATATTTATATATATATATATATATATATATGCTGCTATACGATGATGCTGTAATATATATATATATATATATATATATACTATATATAATATGTATATGTTTATGTATATAATAATAATAATATATATATATATAATAATAATAATAAATATAATATAATATATATATATATAATAATAATAATATAATAATAATAATAATAATAATATATATAATAATAATAATAATAATAATAATAATAATAATAATAATATAATAATAATAATATGTATATATGTTGTATATATATAATAATAATAATAATAATATATAATAATATAATATATATATATATGTAATAATAATATCTTCAACAATATAATATATATATATATGTTTGTAATATATATATAATATATAATAATAATATAACAATAATAATAATAACTTAATAATATATATGCTCATATAATATATATGTATGTAATATATGTTATATATATATGTTTATGTATGTGTATATGTATAATATAACTTAATATGTAATATATATATATGTAATATATATATGTATATAACAATATATAATAATAACAATATATTATGTAATAATATGTATATAGCATATATATAATATAGCATAACTTTGCTCTGTAATAATAACAACTAACAATAATAATATGTATATGTAATAATAATGTAATAATAACTTATAACATGTTGGTACCAATCTGTATGTATGTATGCATACCATATATGCTTAATAATATATATGTCAATATAATAATAATAATAATATGTATATAATATATATGCTGTAATATATATATTAACATAATAATAACAATGGACATGACAACGTGAGCGCGGCGATGGTGAAGAGAGGAAGGACCGTCCAGGATGTGGAGGCGTCTGAGATGTGGATGGACAGAAGACGTTGGAGAGGTTTCGTGCAAAACAACTGACTTGAGATGCATGCATCTACAGAATTAGTGAGAAAGGTGGAAATATATATATATATATATATATATATATATATATATATATATATATATATATATATATATATATATATATATATATATATAAATATATATATAATAATACATATATAATAATAATAATAATAATAATAATATATATATGTATAATAATATATATATAATAATAATATATATATGTAATAATATGTATATCTATCAATAATAATATATGTATAATAACATATGTTTATATAATATATATATCTAATATAATAATATATGTAATATGTAATATAATATATATATATATAATAATAATATATAATATATATGTATATAATATATATATAATAACTATAATACAAAATGTAATAATAATCTAAGTCCAAAATCAATATATCAATATGTATATATAATATTCTTATAATATATATATACCTCTATATATAATAATATATATACATATAATATATATATAATAATGTTTATAATAATAATAATATATGTAATATGTAATAATAATATATATATATATATATATATATAATAATATTAATATAATATAATAATAATAATATATATCATATGTATATATATATATATATTTAATAATAAATACTATAATAATATAATAATAATATAATAATAATATATATATAATATATAATAATAATATAATATATATATATATTTATATAATAATAATAATAATATGGAATAATATGTATAAAACATGTAAAATATGTATAGATGTTATTG
>JABUQX010145956.1:0-12500 GCA_015478945.1 Trachelipus rathkii
ATATAATAACCATATATATAACCATATATACTCACATGTATATAATATATGTAGCCAACCTTATATATAGGTATATAGTGAGGTCGAATATTGGATTCGACGCTATCTAAAACAAACTGAGTTTTATATGATTTCTTGACTTTAGAAACTGCACATTCACACTTGATACTTTAGGGTATATATATATATATATATATATATATATATATATATAATATATATATAATAACCTTAACCAACTTAGTAACATATATATATATATATATTATATATATATAATATATAACTCTTTCTTCTAACATATATATATATATATATATATATATATATATATAGCGACATAATATGCGGGCGACTTTGTATAAATAAATATATAAAGTAAACAGCCTTTTTGGCAGAACTTTCGTGTCACACTTATTACATGCACCTTCACAGTTTGGTAGGTCAAGAACAACTAAAGCGGGCTTCTTGTATCCAAGAGAAGGGCGGGCGATGCCGCAGGATATGGATACAAGGTTGATCCTGTAATTTTGCGTGAGTTTGCAAGGCGAAGCGGAGTATTGAAACGTGACCTTTTCTACATTATAAAAAACGAATAAAAACGTTATTTTAGCTTTTAGAAGACCAAAATGACGGTGGTATACGTTTTGAATTATAAAGTACTGTAAAGTACCATAAAGGACCCCCCCTTAAATGAGAGAGTCTTTACTGTAAAGACTGATTTCAATTAGAATAAGTCACTTGATTTTTAGAAGAAGTAATAGCTCGAGGGTTAGGAAGAGGCATAGGAGTTCTCGGAAGTAAAGACAACCGTTGGACAGGAGTTGGAGAACTTGGTCGAGATCTTATCTGAACCAGGTTGTTTAAAGGTGCATCTTCAGGTGCTAGTTGTATTCGGACATTGGATGTCGGGATGGCCTGAAGTGGGATGCTTTCAGTTGGTGTCGGTACCTTTGGCATGCACATTTTGCAAAGGTAAATTCTTTTGGTCCAAACGAAATACGCGATGACAAGAACCATGAGGAAAAAGATTGTGCCGGAAGTTCCTCCTCCAATATATGGGATGAATTTGATTTGTGGGAAATACGGTGTAAAAGGATGCATGGTTTGGTTCAATTGATCCTGTCTCTGGTTCCAATGAATTTCTTTCAAGGTTTGAAACTTGGGAAACAAGACAGAAGAAATGTTAGGTAAAGCAACGTGAGATAAAAAGTTGAATAAGACGTGATCAGAATAAGAAATCAAGGAAGAAAGTGTAATATTCTTTTCCAAATGAATGGGATTCTTAAACTGAAACAGAGATGAAAGCACATCCGTGAGGAATAGTAAAGAACATAGTCATAGACATGTTGCTTGGATAGAATTGGGTTTCTCGCATGCAATCGAAGCCTCAGAAAATCTGAAAAGAAATAAAGATTTATAAAGAAATGTTCTAAAGTGACAGTATAAGGTTCTAAGGATTTATACTGCAATAGGACAGTGTGAAAAATCATTGGTAGAATTCAAGATTAAAGCCTAACAAACAAGACTGATCGTCAATGGAAGCAAACACTTGGGACTGTGGGCATTTTGCTAGTTGGCCTAAATGTCGACAAAGATTAAGTGCTGATTCTTTAAGGTAAGTGTATTTCCGATTACCATAATTCACAAAGAAATAGTTGTTTTTATCGTTGTACACTAACTCGAGGAACTAGAATTGATTCAAACATTGATGAGTGAGGAAAAGATATGAGTTATACAAAATGAATTTCTCCACTATCGAGATAAAAGGAATTAAAGTGATTATTCATAGGGGCTAGCCGCGGATTGGATAGTCCAAGAGTAAGTTAAGAAAGTTTGGTATGTTTTTGTTTCTAGAGGTATGACTGTGTGTAGCTTAGTTTCTTTGTTTATTTCTAGTACAAAAGGCAGTAAGAAGATGGGAGAAAAGAGTTGTGAATTAGTAATTTTATTTTTAGCTAGTTGGAGTGAATTTATCACCAACTGTAGTGGATTTGGTGTATATTCATAACGGTTTGTTCAATTAGATTTTATTAAAGCCCTTATACTTCCCATTTGGTTTATTATGTTGTGCGTAGCACTTAAACTGCTTTGAAATTCTATTAATTTCTGTAAGCTATCCCTAAAACTCATTAATGTACGAGTTTTCGCCTTTAACTGTTCCTTTAATTCGGTTATCAATAAATTTGAAGTGGAGGCATAATTACCTAAGATGTTTATTTTCTTTCGGAGTAGTTTTACCTGTTTATCTGTTGCCGTACCAAAAAGAATGTTGAGGACGTCTCCTCCGAACTCAGATGAAAAGCAGCTCGTTTCTTTTGATCGTGCTGAGATCCAAGGTAGTTCACTCACTTCATTCAATTTCTCTGGGCTAGCACTTTTACTCGAACGGTCATTAGCTTGAATTCCCGTTTGGTGACGGCACGACGTGTTGAAACATTTAGGAAACATGGTCTCGAACTGATGGTAGGAATGATTCTTAGAGCGTTGTTCACTAGTTTGTTGTCTTACGGTAATTGTTTCATTGATGTCTGTGGGACATTCTAAAGAAATGATTAGATTCGAGGTACCCTTCTATGAAGTTAACTTCTCAGTACGATACAAACTAAACCGAATTTAGAATCTTCGTTCTTCCCTTTTCGTGCTGATAGATCCTTTGACATGTTGATAAAGATGATAAAAGTAGCAACAAAGAAGTTTGTTTTCCAAATTCATTTCTGAAATCTTTAAGCTGTATTGGGAATACTTTTAGCCACTTTTCTTTTGTTTTATAAAGTTAAGGTCGCCTAAATATATTTAATCAAATTGTTAAAATTAATTGGTTAGTTAAAATGAAAGCAAAGCGTCCGCGTTTTCTTAACTAAGTGGTTTCTTAATTACGATTAGGTTAGTTGAATTGACACCTAAATGTAAGGAGTTTATACTCAAACGTTACATACTAGTTAGTTTTCTATTACTTACTTACTTACTAGTTAATTTCTTATTACTTATTTACTAGTTAGTTACTTATTTTTTTTTGTTTTCCTTATAGAAAAGTTTTTTGTGTTTTCTATTTTATATTATTTTTTTATATTAAAAATTGCTGTCCCCCCCTTCGTTTTGGGAGCGAAACGTATTTTTAAAGTTTCTTTATATAAA
This sequence comes from Trachelipus rathkii, assembly GCA_015478945.1. Lineage (NCBI taxonomy): Eukaryota > Metazoa > Arthropoda > Malacostraca > Isopoda > Trachelipodidae > Trachelipus > Trachelipus rathkii. Next base: position 3,139 of record JABUQX010145956.1, read on the forward strand.
AAAAATTAGTAAAACTATAACTGATCAGAAATATAACTAATGAATTATTCTAGGATAAGATTTTATCAAATCTACATCTAAATTCTAAAATTAGAGATCTCATGAACATATTAATCCAGATTATGGAAACTTAAATTAATAACGATCGTTTTCTTAATCCAGTCTATAGTTTTTTTTCTAATCCCAACTAATGTTTTCTCAACTAATGTAGAGAAATTTTTTACAAACGCGAATGCGAAATGTTCGTTAATCATTTTCCTAAAATTAAAATTATCTTTTCTAAAACTAAAGAATATCTTCGGAATATGTAGAATTTTTTCTAAAACTAAAGAATATCTTCGGAATATGTAGAATTTATCCTAAAAACTAAAGATTTTTTCTTAAATCTACGAATATACAAAATATATACAGGAAATTGGTATGAATTAGTAGCCAGGAGGCAAATAATAAGTTTTATTTCCTCTGACTGTTGTATTTAAAACCAATTTGACAGGCGGAGGTTGGACAGGAGTCTTCTCTATAGTCTCCGTGTTGTCTTTTACCTCTGCTTGTTGTTGTAGAGCCTGTTCCTTCATCCTTGTTTGACTTCTTGTAACTCTGGGTGTAGAATCTCTAGGGCCAGTAAACATATTATGGGGTCTGTAAGACGGGTCTTGTTTTCTGTCATCTCTGATGAATTCCCTAGGGGGTGATTCTACAACAGTGGAAAGGGTAATTGCCATCTCTTTCAGGGATATCGGGAGATTTCTCTGGGAATGAGTCCTTGGGGGAGATCCACCACCATAGGCTCCGTATACTTCGCCTTCATGTGCGGGCGGCTACCGAAGAATTTGAAGAGGTTCTTCTATAGAAATTTCTTGTTGAATGGGGGGATAAAGATGGTCACAAACTCTTTTGCCAAGAAGGGTTGGAGGGGGTTCTTGGGAAGTCACTTTTAGGAGTGGAACATGCAAATTCACTGTCAAGACGTACTCTTCCTGCAACTATATCGCTGTATCTTCTTCTTTCCACAATCTCATCACTATACCTTTCTTCTTTGACAAGGTTGTTGTCTCTTACAGGTTCCACCGAGCTTGTTGTTGCACAGGAGTCTGATAGCTCCAAGAGTTATTTCCACTCTGCGTCGGCTGAGGTGGGGGGATAGAGTAAGAGCTGTATTCTAGCTGAGATGGTTGTGAAGGAGGAGTTGGGAAGTAGTTGTATCCGGACTAAATTGGTTTTGTTTTGGGAACTTGGAAAGAATATCGGGAAGATTCTCGATCTGTTGGAGGAGAAGGATCCTCCACTTCATCTACTTCCTCTACTTCATCATCTTCTCTTTCAAAAGGGACTCCTGAGTTACTTTCTGGTTGCTCTTCTTCAATTCTTTCCTTTTCCTCTTCTTTGGAGCTTAACATTTCTTCTACTGCTTGGGGATTCCACACTTCATCGTTCATGAAGTCAAAGTGTGACTCAGTGATCTTTTCTGCAGGAATCACCTTAGCGTTGTCCACATGGACGGGGAATGTTCGGCCTGAGCTTAAACAGATTACCATTAATTTGTTTGACCCTCTTAAACATCGGACAATGTATGGCCCTTCGAACTTGCAACATAACTTTGAACTTTGATAAGGCTTTTTGGCAGCTCTAACGAAGACATGTCTCCTATTTTGAGGCTTCCTCTTTTAACTTGGCCTTTTATGTTGTTGCTTAAAAGTCTTCGTTGTTTCCACTTCTAACTTCTCTCTGTAATCTCTTATATAATCGATCACTCTCTACTATTGTGTCTACTTCAATCGAGATGAATCTCATTTTTCTCTGTTATTTACAAGAAGTGACACATAGTCGGGTATCTCTATAGGGGACTCTTTTTGTCTTAACCATACAGAAAGTGCGGGGGAGGGCCTCTCGATGATTTTACGCTTGGAAGTGATAGCGATTTGGGCAAAACTAGGTATTTATCCCAGTCTCGGTGGTTTCTTTCACGTAATATGCGTGGGGAAAAAGACTTGATATCTACATTGTTCTTTCTACTATGCCACTGTTCTAGGATGCTTTGTAGGGCATGATTTCCACCTTTTTTATTCTCCAGGCCCTCGTAGGTCCTTAAATACCTGGCTTGTAAATTCAAAAGACACTATCGGATACGAGAAGTTGGGGGCGCTGTGCCTACAAATGATCCTTTCTTTGTAGCGCTCTGGCAAATTCTTGGCTCGTCCTAGTTTTACAAGGCACTAATTCGACATACCGCGTCAAGACATCGCGAAATACTAAGATGTATTTGGCTCCTGACTCTATACAAGTAGGTAATTTCCCAATGCTGTCAACGTGAACGCGTGAAAAGGGTGTGTTAGGTAAAGGCCATCTGTTGATCTCCACTGTTGGAGGTTTCGGACCCGTAGTTCTTGCACACGACACGCATTGACTACAATACTCTTTTACCAGTTTTGGTAGGTTGGGGAAAATATACTTTTCTTCCACCCTCTTTTCCGTTCTTAATTGTCCTCCGTGCCCGCTGCCTAGCGAGGCATGGCAGTGATCTATCACGCTGTAGATCATACTGTCAGGGACTTGTACAACATAAGGTTTAGATTGTGTGGCATAATACAGAACACCTTTAATGAAAATATGGGGAAATGTCTTTGGGTTTTCTTTTGCCCATTTTACTAATTTGCCTAACCTGGGGCATTTTTCCTGTTCTTTTATGAAATTTTCTCTACTCAGAACAAAATCTATTCAAGGCAAAAAACCTTTGTTCTTTTCCACATCTCTGATAAAGAAGACGTTTGGTGCCGGATGTCTACTCAAATAATCCGGTGCGACATTATGCTTTCCTTTTTTATACACTATGGTGGGGGAAAAACTATTAACGAATAAATTCCATCTAGCCAAATGGCCCGTTTGTTGGTTATTGCGAAAGATGAAACAAAGAGGTTGATTATCGGTGATAATGGTTACTTTGTAACCGAACACGGCGTTTTTAAACTTTTGCAAGCAAAACACCACGGCCAAACACTCTTTTTCTATTGTGTCATAGTTTTCTCACTTCTTTTGAGTACGCGCGAAACAAATGAGAGGGGCTTCTCCCTTCCATCATCTGTCAATTGGTACAACACGCCCCCTATTCCGTAATCGCAAGCATCTGTATTCACGAAGAACTCTTTGCTATAATTAGGGAAAGTTAGCTGTGGCTGCACCACTAACTTATCTTTCAAAGTGTCAAAAGCCTGTTGTTGTCTTTTCGTCCATATAAAAGGAACATCTTTCTTTATCAGATCGTACAAAGGTTGTGCTACCATTGCAAAGTCCTTTATTAAAAAACGGAAGTACGAGAAAAAACCTAGCAAGCTTTGTGTTTCCTTGACATTCGTAGGAGGGATGAAACTTTTCATTGTCTCCACCTTAGCCGGATCTGGGCTAATTCCATGTCTTCCTATCTTGAATCCTAGGTACAAAACTGACGATTGTAAGAAGCTACACTTGGACAGTTTTATTCTTAACTTATTTTCTCTGAAAGCAGTGAGCACTTTTCTCAAATTTTCGTAGTGTTCGGGGACGTTCTTTCCTAGCACTAATACGTCATCAAGATAGACTTGTGCTACGGGCCCTAGGAGGTGGTTTAGGGCGATGGTCATCGCGCGAGCGTACACGCTAGGTGCGTTCTTGTGGCCAAACATCAAGCGGGTGGGGCAGAATAAACCTTTTCTGGTCATAAACGCCATCAGTTTTTGCGTTTCTTCCTCTATCTCTAGTGCATTGTACGCGTCTAGGAGATCTACTGAGGTAAAAACGGTATTTCCCCCTAGCGACGTAAAGATCTCGTCAATCGATGGCAGAGGAAAAACGTCTTGAACACTATGGGAGTTGAGGTGCCTGTAGTCAAGATACACACGCGGCTTCGTGCTGTTTTTCTTTGCTACTACTAGCAGTGGCGATGAGTGCGGGCTGTAACAAGTCTTAATATATCCCTTTTTTAGTGCCAAGTCTGTAAAATCATCTATGTCTTGCAAGTATCTATGCGGTAATCTATATTGTTTGCGGAAGATGACTTTAGGGACATCAGGGAATAATTCAATCTTGAATTTCTGAAAAGGACAGACTGGGACAGCATCATCATCGAGTGCCAATACATCATGGTACTCCATCAAAAGCTCGAGTAACTCTTCCAAATACTCTGGTTTCTCGAGAATGCTATTTTCCGCGTCTTCTCTTGACATCTTCTCTTCAATAATTTCTTTGTACACTCACCTTAGCTCTGTCTTCGTAAGACCCTTTGAGCATGTAGCTACATTAGCAGAAACTATTCTCTGGTGTCCTCTTACGTCTGGGATTCTTTCAATCTGTTTGCTAATTATCGGATAACTTTCTCCTAGATTCACACCTTTTCTCAAATGAACTTGTTTGTCACTCAAATTTATGTAGCTGAGGATAACCGTGTTATCCCTCAAAAGACTGACTGTACTAGCTATATACAATGGTCCTCTGGTAAAAGCTGGTGTCATTATACACTTTCGCTCCAGCTCAAAATTGTCTTGAGTTTCGGGTCTAAGTTTTAGATATCCGCTCGATTGACTGGGTAAAACAGTCTTTTCAATCACTCTTAAATTAATCTTAATTTCCTCATCGAGCGATAAAAAACTATCTTCATTATGGTCGGAGCTCTTTGAGTTCTGTAACTTTTTGGATTGATCCAAATTTTCTTTCAAATCGGAAGGGATGTGCTTGAGTTTCAGCTTGGCTCCTCTGGGATCAGTGCTGTGAGGAGTGAAGGGTCGAGTTTCTGTTATGTCCCACCCTGTGCTTCCTATCACCTTGTCTCATTTAGCTTGAACTGTACCGTTCAATGCAGTTTCCCCTTCTCTTGTTCCATGTCTAGGCACTGGCTGCCTATGCGGAATTTGGACTGGCAGGGCTGTCTCCCTCTCCTGGGGTACTAACAGGGCGGCCCTCCGTTTCTGCGGGAGATATTTGTCCGCGGCGTATGCGGGGTTTGCTGGCAGGGCTTCCTCCCTCTCATGGGGGACTGATAGGGCGGCCTTTCAATCATAGGAAAAGTTTACTGGCAGGGTTGTCTTCCTCTCTTGTGGGACTGACAGGGCGGCCTTTCGATTATAGGAAAAATTTACTGGCAGGGCTATCTTCCTCTCTTGTGGGACTGACAGGGCGGCCTTTCGATTATAGGAAAAATTTACTGGCAGGGCTGTCTTCCTCTCTTGTGGTACTGACAGGGCGGCCTTTCGATTATAGGAAAAATTTACTGGCAGGGCTGTCTTCCTCTCTTGTGGGACTGACAGGGCGGCCTTTCGATCATAGGAAAAATTTACTGGCAGGGCTGTCTTCCTCTCTTGTGGGACTGACAGGGCAGCCTGTAAAAAAGAATTACCTGTAAGGGTTTGGTTCGAATCGCTCAAAACTTGGTTCGAATCCTTAACTCTCTTTCCCCTAGGCACTTGTGGCCTGGGCGGATGCTTTCTGTACAACTTGGGGTCTCTTACTCGTTTAAGATTCCCATCTGATTACTCTCTAACTAAATAAATTCCTTGGCGGGCAAAGACAGGTATGTCTATTTCTTTACCTTCCCTTATAGACATTTTTGCAGAAAAGAGGTTTAGAGTTATGGGCAGATTAGCGAGGATGTTATTGCCTAAAAGAATGTCCCAACATGGCTCTCCTTTTACGTCGCTCACTTGAAAAGTAGTGAGGTAAATTCTTTTATGCATGCGAAGATACAACTGGATCTCTCCCCTTAGTACTGTTGGATTATTATCCACCCTTTGTACTACTAGATCGGTTTTTTGGAGGGGTACTTTAAATTTTCCCTCTATCTCCAATTCCTTTAACCGCCTGGGTGTGATGAGACTTACGCTACTCCCTGTATCGACTAACACGCATGCCTTGGCCTCCATACTACTCATGGAAGGAGCAAGGTAGACATTCGCGTAAAAATGTCGTCCTAGTTTATAAGACTGTTTCACGGCTTCCTCTTTCTTTTTCTAGCTGCCCACCTCTCTTTTCTTTTCTTAAATTTTCTTTTTATTCGTCTCCTCTCATTGCCGCATTCCAAAAATTTTCCTTCTCTATCCTTTCTTCTGGATGGGAAAATTCTCTCTCAAAAATTCTATCTCTTTCTTCTCCTTCTTCTTTACTCTCCTCGAAACCTCTTTGTAGGCTTTCAGTCACGTACACTCTTGTGTTCTTTCTCTCTTTCCCATCAGGGGGTCTATACCCTTCTTTCCTCTTGGGAAAGGTCCTGGGCCCTCGCTTATCCGGATTATAGGGCTCTGGTTTCTTAGCTTTCAACCCTCTCTCCATATCAATTTTACTATTATATGGGTTGAACATTAGCTCTGTTTCGGGGCTAGGCCTCCAAGGAGGGGCCTCTCTACAGCTAGATTGCGAGCCCCTTCAATGATAGGCTCTACAAAGTCGGCAGTATGGTAACTCCCAACGGCAGGCTTGGGAAGAGTGTCCCACTGATTCATCAAAGAAGCAGATATGGTGTTCTTTCAGCTCTTGTGCGGACATCTTCTTGTGCCTCTATATCTTGGTGGAGTGTAACCCGATTTCACCTCTTCTCTCCTCTTTTGAGAGGTGTTGTTGGGCCTCATCTCCTCCCTTCTCCTATCCTCATACCTTGGTTTATCGAAAGATTCCCTATTTTTCTTGTAAAAATTACTGTATTCACCCCTCTGCCTATTCTCCGGTTCCTCTTTGGCCAAGAACACCTTAGTGGTGCGAATCTCTGTCTGTCTTCTCTGGTCATCTTTTAATAAAGCTCCATTAGAGATTTGAGATAACTTCTCTATCAACTCAGTTAAATCCATCTCTGTATCGAATACTTGGAGGATCTTTTCTTTCAATTTCTCACCATCTCTCCTCTCATTTACCTTTTGTATGATCTTCCCTGTGACCATGAGGTTTATCTGCCTTGAATTGAACACTGCTTTTTTGTCCAGGTCGTGTAATCGGCTCTGGTATCTCCACAGTTTATTTTTTAATTCCAGTACGAAATTAGTGAAGATTGAATCTCTCTCCCTTCTGTATTCAATGAATTCTAACCATAATTCAAAAACTGTTTTTTGATCTTCAGGTTGCAAAAAAGTTTTCAGTTGAGCAAGGAAGTCTGTTAATCTGGTGAATCTGGAGAAGCTCCCATCTTTCAGAAGATAACACCTAGCTTCACTATTTAGGTCAGATGAGATAGCAGACTTGGCGAAGGTGATCTTTTGACTCTCTGTTAACGTGCCTAAAGCACTCAGCTTTTCATTTAATGAACAAATGAAATCCTCATATTGAATTCCCCTCCATATTCTTGTCTTGAGATGTTTACCGAATAATTTTAAATGTTCTGGTACTTCTAGTAGAGCAGGAGTGAATAAATTCGGTTGATAACAGGGAACTCCATTTGGTTGGGGCATATAAGATCCAGGCCAACTGGGATAAGGATAAAGATAAGGATAAGGATAAGGTTGGTTAGGTATAGGTGGGTGAACAGGTGGAGCGCCATAATTGAAACTGTTTTGCCCTGTCTGGGCGTTCGTAGGGCCATTATTACCTTCGGTCCCTCCAGGGGGAGCACTCAATTGAGGTGGGGCTACGAGGTGCCCAGCAGGGGGAAAAACTTGTCCTCCTGTCTGTTCAAAATTCACTGTTTGGTTCTCTGAACCTCGTGGAGTGGTGTCAGGGTTTTCTGTATCTTCCCAATTATTCATATTGGAAGTATGGGGGTTTGCACCACTCCCCCAGTTAATACGATTCTTTTTCTTCGCTCCAGTTTGGGTAGTAGTAGATTTTAATTGAAGATTGAGGGTGCTATCCAAAGTGACAATTTTCTGGTAGGGCGGTGGACTTTCATCTTTCTTTGGAGGTTCTTCCTCTCTTAATACTTGGGGGGATTGTCTCAAAAGGGTCTGATGAGGATTATGCTCTAAACCTGGAATAGGGACTGGCATTGGAGGGGTCCCTCGTGGGGGTACCCTGTCCCCCTGGGTCACAGACGTCCTATCTCTGCCCACCCTAGATCTCCTTGTCCTTGTCCAACAGCATTATCTCCTTCATTCAACCCGAGGTTCACATCATCTCCCTCTTCATTTTGATCCCCATCCCCCTGTCCATCTTGGACGAGTAGGTCCTCTGTCTCATCATTTCCCCCTCCTTTGGCCCCTCCTATGGCACCTGGGGTCACCTTCGTGGCCCACGCCCATCGAACCAAATAAGAGAGTATAAGAAATATCAAACTCAGAATGAAACCTATTAAAATAGTAAAATCCACCATTTTGTTTTAAATTATTCTCTAATTTACGCAAAATATATAAGTACAGCACTTAAACTATATTCACTGCACAAACCCTGTCACTTATATAGTGCTTAAACACCAAAATATCACTGCACCCTCTATATATATATATATATATATATATATATATATATATATATATATATATATATATATATATATATATATATATATATATAGTATATAGTTATATATATATAAATATATATATATATATATATATATATATATATATATATATATATATATATATATATATATATATATATATATATATATATATATATATATATATATTTATATATACTTAAAGTTATGCAAAATATTAAAACAACAGTTCCAAACTGGTGTTAAAACTCAGAAAAATGCTGGTTGCTAACCTTACTTTAAGGCTACTACTACTACTATTCATGATATTCTAATTGAATACTTTGCTCTGCTTATGTCCTTTTTGTAGTGTTTTAAACAGAAAAAAGTCAAAATTCTCATAATCAAATTGCCTCTCATATATATATATATATATATATATATATATATATAGAATATATATATATATATATATATATATATATATATATATATATATATATATATATATATATATATATATATATATATATATATATATATATATATATATATATTTATATATATATATATATATATATATAAATATCTATATATATATATATATATATATATATATATATATATATATATATATAAATTGGAAACTATCTTAATTTAATTAAAATCTGGGACTGGGCATTCCCAGCAATCCCGAGTCCGAATATGTATATCTCTTATCTTTATGGGTACTCACTTATAAGGTATATATATATATATATATATATATATATATATATATATATATATATGTTATATATGAAATAAAAAGGATGTTAGCAGTTAGTTATATATATATATATATATATATATATATATATATATATATATATATATAATATATATATAATGGATGTAATTAAATCTAATTATCACTTAAATCTACACCCTTGTATTTAAATTTCCCCCCAAAAAATCAATGTATGCTCATAGGCATATATATATATATATATATATATAT
>JABUQX010145957.1:10000-12500 GCA_015478945.1 Trachelipus rathkii
GAGCTAAACCACCACACAAAGCTCCCAAGCTGGATAATTTAATAAAGATTTAATCTGATTGAGTCTGCATTGATAACTGAACAGAGAGAGATCCTGGCTCCTGGGAATTAACATCTTACCTATACCTCCTGTGAACCAAGATACATGAGGAAGCTCACCTTTGATTCTTTCCCACAGCCATTTCACCCTACAAAAACAATTGACTGTATTTGAATAATTTTAAATAGAATTATCTCTAAATTAATTATTTGTAAAATAAAACACTAAAATGATATGTCTGCCTCCTGTGATGATTATCCTTGAGGTTTATGAAAGATCTGCCCTATTGTGGTTAACATTTTTCCTAAACCCAAACATATTTTTCTATTACCTTCAACTAATCTAAGCACCTTGTCAATGATAGCAGTGACGTTTAAGATGAAAGATATTGATGTTTTCCAAATGAGTTTTTAATTGTCTTCCATTTTAATTTTCATCATCTTAATTCTAACTCTTGCACTGATAACTCTTCCTAACCTTTCTCCAAGTTCTTCTTAATTTCTCCATAAAACCCCAACTATTCCTCACACAAGGTTCTACCTTCAACGCCCTTACCAACTCCAAACTCTCAACTTTCAACAGTTTTGGGATCTGTCCCAACGTCTGAGGTTCAAAACCCTGAATAAATTTTCCTTTTTCACCAAAGTAGTTGTTTCACTCTCCTTTCAGATAGTTGTCTGCAATCCTTTCCTTTTAACTTTTCCAGGATTTAAATTTCCTTCTCTTTCGAATTCATCTAAAGACTTTATCTTGTGTACTTCCATAGATTCATTTTTAGTTTCATTAGCAGGATCAATTATTAAATCCTCAACTGATATATCAATCACTTCAGACTCCTTTACTGATTCATCACTTATTGAAACTTTTTCTAAATTAGCATTCGAACTTGTAGAATGTGCAGGACTGAGACTTTGAATCTTCTTCAAAATTATTTCTACAATAGCAGATATAACATTCTGACTCATGAAGTCTTCTCTCTTCAAATCACTGTCTCCAACTAACTTTTCATATAAGCCTTGGTAAAAGCTTCTCCCTTTCTTAATTTCTTTTGGCAACAGATTTGAGATGAATTTCATTTTCTGCTGAAATAAATTTTCTCTCGTAATCTGTTGAACAGAGGCGGTCCTTCTTTGCATCTTTGTTTTCTCTAATTGCAGCAACATCTTTAGCTGTGCACTGAGTTGCTGTAACTTCATTCCTGGCTTCATCTAATTCAATTTGGAGATTGTGTAATTTGCTCTTGAGCTTTACTATCTCAGAAATATGGCCTGAATTTTCTTCACATTTAGAAGCAAATTCTCCATAAAGTCTCCTAAGTTGTTCCTGAGTACGACTTAAATCCGCCAAATGAATTTTTCAAGCTCTTGAATTCGACGCTCAAATTCTATTACTTTTCTTGAAAAGTAATCAGTTTCTGACATTGTCGACTTTTCATCATTCTCCAATGTTTTTATTCTCTCTTGTAAATCTTTCTTCAAGGTTTCATTTTCTTTATCCTTCTCGTTTAAGGACTCGCGCAGACTTTCGTTTTCCGCGGACAACTTGTTTATTAAATCAGTAAGCTGAAGGGTTTTCTTATCTGCCGCTCCTTTTCGTTCTTTATTGTCCGGCAGTGGCGTACTTGCGTCTCTCGCGCCTGGAATATTACCTATCACTAGATCGTAGATAGCATCAGATAAGGTTATCGCTTCAACGCGTCCTGAGTAATAAGGCGTATCGACGTCAATCATGGCTACCGGAATGTCTCTGATTGTATTGTCAATCAGCATTACTTGCTTTCTCTTTCCAGTTAATTGATCAGCCGAAACATATTCCCTCTTGACAATTACACAGTCACAGCCTTCGTCTCTCAATACTTTTCTAGCAACTCCATTAATTTTTCCATCGACTACGGGCAACATATTCACTCTTCCGTTTCTATCCATTACGCGAAAACTCCTGATAACAGGTATCGTTTCGCCACAAGCCAATGCGCTCCTATTATCTTTGCCGTCATATTTCATAACGTCTACACTGTCATCACATCGCCGGTTTCCAACTGTTGCTAGATTGTCAAGAGTTCGGGCTTCACTCCGTCGCGCTATGTTACCATTGTCATTTATTATGGCTTCAGTTGCTCTCTTCGAGCTTTCCCTCCAATTATTACACATGCGGCTGTCATTTTTGTGGTTCTTAGTATCTTTTATTGAAGCTCTTCTTCTGCTTCTCCAAAATCTATGTTGGCTATCTCTCTTGTAGATGGTATAGTTCCTACATTCTACAGCCCTATGTCCCTTTTTACCACATTTGAAACAGGTTAACTTGGAAATTCGCTTTTCAAAGTTGCGATTATTTCCATACGTTGCTATGGCAACAGTAGCCATCTTTGAACTTTCATTTAGTGTTTTCACTTCTCTTTCTTCTCTGGCAGCTTCTCTTTGTCTCTCTGCTGCTTCTCTTGGAGAAGTGCGCTGTTATTATT
>JABUQX010145957.1:22500-34759 GCA_015478945.1 Trachelipus rathkii
CAAAGAATTCTTAAAATCTTATTGATAGGAATTTATATAATTTATATATACATATATATATATATATATATATATATATATATATATATATATATATATATATATATATATATATATATATATATATATATATATATATATATATATAAAGAGATCTCTTTTAAATGCTATTTTTTATATATATAAAATATAGAAATATAACTTATATTTTCTTTAAGTATATATATATATATATATTTACGATCTCTAAATTCATAAATATATATATATATATATATATATATATATATATATATATATATATATATATATATATATATATATATATATATATATATATATATATATATATACCGTATATATATATGGCTCATCTGAACTCGTCTGTGAAAAAAATTGGCGTATGATATGCAAAAGGTTGGCCCACCCTTGCTTTAGCTTTTCTTACATTAACTCTTTGGAACTTCACAAGACTTTCACTTTCATATGAAGATTATTAGAATTTTTTTCATTATTAAAGCATCAATGACGTTGACCAGATTCTTGTTTCTTTTTTGAAACTGTATATAAAAAATATTATATATTTTACTATGAATTATTAAATGTTCGTTAAGTAACATTAACTTTAAACCTTCGAGAAAACAGGACATTTATCTATCTTTATTAATGTTGCTAAAAGCCTCCTACTAAATCTACGTAGATGTTTGGAAGCTTAACATGCAAAGAGTGAATTCAACAAGGTTTTTAATATATGTTTATCATAATTTATTTAATATTTAATAACATGAAGACTTTACAAATCTCTATTATGAATCCCTAACCTTATTCCTAAATCTTTATCCTATACCTTTACTTAGAATAAAAATAATATTATAATACATTATATTTCTATTAATGTTCTGATTTCTCTGACCACATAATTTGTATTTATAAAACTCTGATTGCAGAAAGAAGATCTTCAAGTGTTTGCTGACTTACCCGTTGATGAGGGCCCCTGTCGAGCTTTTTTTATTAAATGCGCGTTTGTAAAAGAGAAACATCATTGCGAGGAGTTCGTTTACGGAGGATGCTTGGGTAATGGCAATAACTTTGAAACCATGGAAGAGTGCGAGAGAACTTGCAAATAATAATAATAATAATAATAATAATAATAATAATAATAATAATAATAATAATAATAATAATAATAATAATAATAATAATAATAATAATAATAATAATAATAATAAAAATTTGTGAAGAATTTCTCTCCTAAATGTGATTCGAAACTCCATACTCTCTCTCTCTCTCTCTCTCTCTCTCTCTCTCTCTCTCTCTCTCTCTCTCTCTCTCTCTCTCTCTCTCTCTCTCTCTCTCTCTCTCTCTCTCTCTCTCTCTCTCTCTCTCTCTCTCTCACACACACACACACACACATATATATATATATATATATATATATATATATATATATATATATATATATATATATATATATATATATATATATCTTTATATATATATTATATATATCTATATAAAAAAAAAAAATTAAATAAATATAAATATATATAAATAAATATATAAAAATATATACATATATATATATATATATATGCTATATACTATCTATATATATATATATATATATATATATACATATATATATATATAATATATATATATACTCTCTATATGGTGCCTCTTGAAATAATCTCAAATCTTTGATGCATTGTTAACATGGTTTGTTTAAGGCTTTAACCTATATGTTGTACTTTTATACGTTAGCACTGTATCACTAGGAACGATGGTGGTAGAGTTAGGAAGGTTATGATAAGTTATACTTTAAGTATCATAGATTAAAGAGTTAACCCTATATATATATATATATATATATATATATATATAAATATATATATATATATAGTTGTGTATATATATAGCTATATAGAGCTTTATATAAACTATACTACACCTATATATATTCAATTTTGTTTAATAATGAAATATAAATTTACATAACGGTATTAGCATTTTGCTATAATAATATTTTAAAATTAATTTTTTAATTTTGGCAAAGACAATGTTACATATGCGTTTTCTTAATTAACTTATTTTCACAATGCTGTGTTGAAATATGAAAAAAGCAGTAAAGAAACTCTTTACAAGCGTATGTGTTAATGGGAGGTTGGGATAAGATGTCTTACAGGCCTTTGCTTTGCGCTTTACTACGATTAGGGTCTACTAAAATATGAACTTTATTAAGAAATTAATGATAAAAAATAAACATTTATTGTAATTTTGTACAATGAATTTATTTTCACGTTAAGTTTGTACATAATGTCTGTTTAAGTTTGACTTAAAGCAGTAAAGCAGTATCGCAGAGCTTGATGGTAGGGGGCTTGGGAAGGGGATGTTTGAACCATTGCTTTACTACATTAGGGCCTATGAAATATGAATATTATAAAGAAATTAAAAAAAATAAATGTTTATAATAATTTTATGTTATGTTCACACAAAGACCATATTTTTTACGATGATTTTATTTTCACGTTAAGTGTATACATAATGTCTGTTTAAATATGACTTAAAGCAATAAATAAGTATCGCATAGCTTGATGGGAAGGAGTTGCAAAGGAGTATTTCTGTCTTTGCTTTGCTACTTTACTACACTAGGGTCAATGAAATAAGAATTTTAATAAGAAATAAACTAAAAAACTATAAATATATAGATGTATAGAATATAAAGAAAATATCAAATGTCCCTAATTGAAAAGAACATGAAGTAAACATTATTATTTTTCTTTTTTCTAATAGATGTCACCACCACTCAGGAGGTGCTTTTATTAAAGTTATAGTTTAAAGAAGAGATTAATAAGGAAAGCGGCCTTATAATTAATTAATAAGTTGTATCAGCTTAGATAGTATGTTAAGCAATGTTCAAGGGTTGACTAAAGATGAGAAAGATACGCCGTTAGAGAGTGACCCCATAATTAATAAGCACTTTATGTTAGAAGTTTTATATATATATATAACTTACTTTATACTTTATCCACCTACCCTATATATATAATATATATATATATATATATATATATATATATATATATATATATATATATATACTATATATATATATATATATATTTCACTGCTCTTTGCTATATCTTAACAACTTGATACCATCAAATTCATTGATCTATGGGTCGGAAACATGCAAAATGACATAAATATTGACATAAAAACGGATATATATATATATATGTGTTTACTCAGCACCACTTCGCACTTGCTCGGATCCGACAGTGTGCAGTGCTCACACCTCCAACTACATTCTTTTATTTCTCCAAATGCACCCTGCTTCTTCTTCTCATGCATTTGTATGTCTCCTTTATTTCTTCTTTCTTCGTCTGGAAACCAAAGGGGTTCTTAGCTACATCCTTGAAGATGCTGAAACTTCAAAATCCAGAATCTGGGGTTCCCTGTACAAAGAAAAAAGATGATATCTTATTCGGCCTATTATGACGTTTGTTCAGATTTCAACTGGCACCGGCAAACTCCGGTGCAGTGCACCTACGCATCAAATGTCTTCTCCCACTCTGCCTTGTTCATATATCTTCTTCATCGCTCCGACTTCCTTACCATTTCTATGTATCTCTTTTTCTTCTTTTTCGTGTTACAGAACCCCCCTCTCTGGAATCCTGAGCAATTTTAACGGTTCTGAAACCCTCAAAATCAAGTTCTATGAGTTTTATAAATCCAGGGAAAAGATACCTTACTCGGTCTATTATATGATTATACAGATTTCAAGATTCAGTTCCAACAGTGGGGAGTCACACTGTGATTCGATCAAGAGACAGCTCAGACTAAAATTCCTTCGCTGAAGCATGTCGGCATCTTATTTTCCACCCCACAGCTAGATTAGATCCAAGTTAAAGAACTCTGTTCACCCTTTAGATGGGCAGAGGCTGAAACCTTGGTTCCCGGAAGCTGACACTACTAACTAAATGTTAGCCAAGTTTGAAACTATCGATGTCTCTATCCCATTCAATTAGGGAGGCATATATACTATAACACACCGCCTTACGCCATACGCCATACTACTATTATATATATATATATATATACATACTATATATATATATTATTTATGCTATATATATAATATATATCATATATATACACCATATATATATATATATATATATATACTTGCATATATATATATATATATATATATATATATATATATATATGCTATCTTTCTATCTATGCTATATATATATATATACCAACATATATATATATTAGAGTGAAAGGAAAAAACACTTTATATACGCAAGCTAAAGAAAAATAGGTCGAAGGCAAGATAACAAGAATTGACCGCTGGTCAAAGAGAAAACACTGATTTTAAATTAGAGTCATAAGGACGGGTAGCTCTAATACAATAATTAATAACAAATCAGTTTCGATATAAAAATTTGTTCTAACATGTGTATTACTTAAGGCTAAAACTAATTTAAATTAAATAAAAATATTTTTGAATACGTTAGAGAAAATAAATATATTAAAATATTTAAACATCGACTAAAAATACATTTATATATATATATATACTTAACATATATATATATATATATAACTCCATATACTTCTATATATATATAATATATATATATATATATATATATATATATATATATATATATATATATATATATATATATATATACTATATATATATATATATATGTGTATATATATATATATATATACTATATATATATATATATATATATATATATATATATATATATATATAATAATAATATATATTAGCATATATATATATATATATATATATGTGTTATATATATATATATATATGTATATATATATATATATATATATATATATGATATATATATATATATATATATATATATACATATATATATGTTTATAATAACAATAATAACAATAATATTAATAATATGCTATATAACTATAATATAATATATATATATATGTATATATAGCATATATATAATATATATATATATAATAATAACAATAATATTTATATATATTTACTAATATATATAATATATTAATATATATATATATATATATATTTATATATATATATTTTTTTTACTTCTTTAATATTTATAAAAATAATATATAAAAATAATAATATATATATATATATATATATATATGTATATAATATATATGGAATAAAAAGACGAACAGAAGCTTTGATATCATTTAATTAGGACGTTTCAATTGGTCAAACCCATCATCAGCTAAAACATAAATTAAAATTACAATAATATTATGAAAGTTAAAAAATTAAAATTAATAATAATAATAATAATAATAATCATTATTAATCTGTATTAATAATAATAATAATAATAATAATAATAATATATAATAATAATAATAATAATAATAATAATAATAATAGTAATAAATAATAATAATAAATAATATTAATAAACAATAACAATAATTAATTAATAATAATACCAAAAATTAATAATAATAATATAATAATAATGTAATAATGTAATAATAATAATAATAATAATAATAATAATAATAATAATAATAATAATAATAATAATAATAATAATAATAATAATAATAATAATAACAATAATAAAGAACAAAAATAGTAAAAAAAATATAAAAGAATTTAAAATAAAATTATATCAAAACTATAACCTATATTATATTACCTGTTTAGTTGACAGTCTTGGGAAGAATGTATAAAAATAACAAAAACAACTGCTTATATACTAGAAAATTGGTTGGTTGGTACATTTTAAAAAATAAATATAAATTTACATTTCGTAAATAGAGTTAATAAAAATATAATTACACAGTGATTAAAACAGGATTATTAAAGTAAAATAAATAAATAATTTAAAATAGATTAGAACAGCATCAATTGTTGAGACATGGGATTAGGGTTAAAAGCGTACTATCTGTGTAAACAAGCTCTCAGGGATCATCAGTGCCAAATCAAACTCTTGTTTTCACAAAGACAACTGGTGAGCTGCCCACTAGGGGCAGTTCTTTTTGTTTGTTTCCGTTCATGTCTGTTTTGTAGTTTTCATGAAGTGTATCACTCCTTTACATATTCACTTTGGGGTATGTTTCATGTCTTGTATACATTATATCTTATATATTCTTTGATTATTTTCAAAATTTTGTCGTAACCTTGAGTGGCTGAGAGGAGAATAATTGTGTTGCTGTGAGTGATGGGTGTTCTGACGCCAACGAGTAGTTCCATTTCAGTTCTCTTTCCCTTGGTCTTCCTAGTTTCGCGGCATTCATCACTCTTTCACGTTTGAATGAAACGATTGTGAATGATTGTAGATGAGTGTGATTGATTAATCGATTTTTTTTCATGTATCTATTTTTTCTTCCTTAGGAATTATTTAATTTAGGTATTAACTAAGCTTTTAGGGAAAGTCTGTGTACTGTGTACAGTCTTGTGGTTGTGGAATGGTAATGGTTGATTGTTTGAAGCATAGCGAAGAGAATTGGGTTCGTGGATTTCTTTCGGATTTGAAATCCTTCTTTGGTAAGGGTCTTTTTTTATCTGTTATTATTTTAATGACTAATTGAATTAATGGTGATTAATATTATTCTTATTATGGTTATTATTAATATTCTTATGTATTTATATATAGTGAATTGTATTAAAGTAGTGGATTTTTTATTTTAAATTTGCAGTACTGAGGTCTAGTATTGGGGTATACTGTCGTTTGTCAAGTTGAGGTGGAGGACTACTTTGGTGAAAGTTCCGACTGTCTGTAGAAGTAGGAAAAAACTGGTCAACACCATTGGCCAGGTAGCTATTAAGTATTATTTTTGTTTGAATTTTTTTTCTTATTATAAAATTTTTTAATTTAAATAATTGAGTTTTTGAATTTGAATTTGAATTTTTTACATTTAAAGTTTTGAATTCTAAATGATTGATTTTATTAAGCTTTGTTTTGATGTTAAAAATTGATTGATAGAAAATTTATTTGATTTAATGATATTAATTGTTTAATTTATTATATTTTAATTACTTATATAGTTCATTTTTCTTTTTTTTGTCATGTTAGGATTTCTGTATTCATTTACCTTGTTATTTTCATTTACCTTATTATTTTCATTTACCTTATTATTTTCATTCATTTATTATGTATGTCATGATAGAATTTGTTTATTTTTTTTCTCGTTCCAGTTTTTTTGTGACCTCGTTTTTTTTGGAGCTGCTTTTTTTTTTTGACTTCGTTTTTTTGGAGCCAGATTTATATATTCCTTTTCGTGGCTGCTGATCGTCGACGAGTGTGGTACTTAGGTACCCTTTAATTCAACGGTGTGGTACACCTAAAACGTAATTGCATTGAAGAAAACGGTGTGGTACACCTAAACGTAATTATATTAGATTGAAATAGGGAAATTGAAAGGACGAGATTAAAATTGGAAATTTTAAAAATTAAGGAACAAACTGGAAAATTAAAATTTGGAAAATTAAAACTACAAAGGCTAAATTGAAAATAAAACAATTCAATTGTAACATATTTTGGAAAATTTATCAAAGTGGAAAATAAAACTGGAAAATAGAGTTGTAAAACTAAAGTTGGAAATTGTAACATATTTTGAAAAAGTATAAAAGTGGAAAATAAAACGAGAAAATATTTATGAAATTAGAAAACATTTGAAAATTTGAAAAGTTAAAACCTAAAACTTAAATAAAAAGTGTAGGTACCATAAGTTGTAAGTGGTACCACAAGACGTGACAAACTTAAAAATAAAAGTGGTACCATAAGACGTGAAATACTTAAAATAAAAGTGGTACAATATGTGGAAAAATTAAAACTTTAAATGAAATAAAATATTTCATAATCGACAATTTTTTCGCATATCTTTTTTAGTAAATTTTACGTTAATTACATTTATTAGTATCATTTATTTATATTTTATTGTCTATAAATTTCATATGTGGTATGGTGTAGGTATAGGATATTCTTATTGTAATATCTGGTATATTGTAATACCTGGTGGTAGAATTAATAGTAGATAATATTTTAGAATATAGTGGTAACCAGTAGTGGTATACGGTAATTGTGTTTGTAATTATTGTAATTATTAAGTAGTATTGGAATAC
Source organism: Trachelipus rathkii (assembly GCA_015478945.1). NCBI lineage: Eukaryota > Metazoa > Arthropoda > Malacostraca > Isopoda > Trachelipodidae > Trachelipus > Trachelipus rathkii. The sequence continues at coordinate 30,653 of JABUQX010145957.1, forward strand.
CTTTATAATTTATTTTTTCTGTGTTTCGTGTATAAATTTGTGAAATATAACTGGTGTGGACCGTTCTTTAATAAATTTAAGGTGTATGTGTCTTTCTTTTTTTGTATCCCCAATATCTATCCTGGAAGACAGCCTCACGCCTTTCTTGATTCAAATTATTGTAGCACTCAGGTTTTTATTTTAGCGTAAAATCCGCTACACCTCAGAAAAGCTCAAATTGACAGTAACATAGTATATCAGTTTTGAGTAATAAAAGTGAAAAATGTAATAAAAATGTAAAGTCTTAGTGTAACAGGGTGTAGTGCAGCTGCAGGAGATGAGGAGTTGCAGGCGGAGTTGGATGGTGCAAAAGGCATGCAGAAAGGAAAAAAGGAAGTTGCAGAAGGGTGATTGAGAAAGAATGAGATTGCGGGGGCTGAAGAAAGAGATGGAGAAACGAATGAGAGGAAGTGGAGGCGAAAATAATATTGCACTAAAATAGAGAAATATTGAACAACAGGTTTGCTGATGGGATTGGAGGGAACGGAATGAATGGAACCCAACAAAGGGTGACCTCTACTCCAAAGGTAGACGTAAAAGGAAAATGGGAGAGTGGAAAAGAAGGACGAGAGAGTGAAGACCAAAGATGATGAGAAAGTGATGTTCCAGGACGATGAGTTAAGTTATGTGAGTGAGGATGAAGGGGATGAAGAGAAGGATGTAAATAAGGTGGTGAATGGGAAAACTGAGAAGAATGGGAAGATTGAGAAAAATGAGAAGAATGGGAAGATTGAGAAAAAGGATAAGAAGAAGAAGATTATGAAGAAGAATGAAGAGTAAGAGTATAGACTCATTATATAGTAGTTCGGAAGGAGAGTGAGTTGAATGTGTTTGAGGGGAATGAGACAGGATCTGGTTCTGAGTCTGAGCGTAGAGTGAAAAGGAGTGTGTTGATTCGGGACATCCCAATAAATAAGTTTAACGTGTATGGTACAAAGGAGGTTGATGAGTTTTTTAGGGAATATGAGGGTTATTGTAGGGAGAGGTTTGACGAGAATAAGGGCTTTTGGGTGAAAGAGTTGGGCGAATTTTTAGAGGGGCGAATGTTGGAATTTTATAAGGCTGTCAGTGTGGGTGAGCCAAAGTATGAAGTGGTTAAACAGAGAATCATGGACCAGGTTGTGAGAGTGAAAGGGGGAGTGAAGTATAGAAAGGTGAATGATTTTGATAAGGCTAGGCGTGGAAAGAGTGAAAGGATTGATATGTATGCTCACCGATTGGAAACCTTGGCGAGAAAGAAGTTTGGGGATGATGATGTGGATGGGAATAAGAGATTGTTGAAGAAGTTTTTGGATACAGTTCCGACCTCGGTGGCAGAATATGTGAATTTGCGAAGGAAAGAGAAAATGAGATGGGCGGGAGAGCGATTGACTTGGGAAGATGTTCTGGAAATTGTAGAAGATAGGGAGTTTGAAGGAGAGCGAGAGGAGAATGAACGACGAGAAGTGTATAGTGGTAGGGGAATGAATGCAAGTGAGGAGGGTGTCACAGCCACTGATATAAATCATATAGGAGGACGCACTAGCTAACATGCTGTGAAGTAATAATTGAGAGTTTTGGAAGTTGCCAGTAGTGGTTTTTGGAGATGAGGAAAGAATGGGTGATGCAGGAGGTGTTGGGTACGTTTTGCTGGTCGTCAAGTCAGGTGAAAATGTGGTGCAGAGGAATGTGGCTATAACTGGTCAGAATTTGTAGTCAGGTCAGGGATTAGGGTGGGTGAAACTGAAAATGTGATTGCAAGCCCAGGATGTGAAGTGTTTCGTTGGAGGTGGGCCCCTTATGATATCAGAATGTAAGTGCAGACGCTGGTGCTGGCATTTCTTTGGCTTACTCGTGGGCAGTGGGTCCATTTGGCCATAGACCTTACGGACCCTGCAAAGGGCTGGGTGTAGGAGATGCGGAGGTGTGGATCATTAGGTACGTGATTGTCCTCAGGAGTGTAAGAGCGAGGCAACTTATTTGTTATGTGGAACTGGTGTCGAGGGCATTTTTCACTGATTATTGCGATTCTGAAACGCTTGTACTAAATATGTGGAAAATAAGTTTGAAGCAGTATGGTGGGTGTGAGGAGGCAGCTATGTAGTCAGGATTGGGATGGATTATCCACGCAGTGATGCTGGTCAGCCGGTACTGGTGTTGGTCCAGTTCAGCTTGGATTGCAAGTGGTCAGGCTGTTTTGGACACAGATAGAATGTAAATGTGAATGAGGTAGGGGTGAACACTGTACAAAATCAGGTAAGAATTAACAATTCGGGAAACGGGTTGCCTTGAGGGTTGCAGCTGGTGAACCCTCAGGTGAGATTAGGTTGTCACAGATAGGGGATGTAAGTGTCGATGTGTTTTCAGTTGGTCCTGTGAATGAATGTATGAGTATTAAGGTTTATTGTGGAGGTATTGAGGTTCGTGCTTTGATTGATACTGGGTGTATGGTTAGTGTTGTGTATAAAGGAGCATATGATAGGATGAATATAAGGGAAGATCAGAAAGAAGTAGGTAGGGGTCATATTAAAGGAATTAGTAATGTGTTGGTACCAGTAGAAGTTAAATTTAGAGAGAGCGTTAAGATAGGAGGAATAGGGAGGAGAGTGAGTTTTATGTGATTGATAGTAGGAACGAAAAGTATGATGTGTTATTGGGGTATAAGTTTTTGAGTGCAAATGGGATAGTTATTCATCCTGATCGAAGGATGATAGAGAAGAAGGTGAATAAGGATGGAACATGTCAGATGTATGTGAATGATTTAGGGAAGGTAGATGTGAAACTGGTTAAAGGCGTGGAAGTTTTTGCTTTAGAGGATAGGTCCTTGAAGACGGATAAAGTGGTAAGTGTGAAAGTAGGTTGGAATACGAATGTGGGTATGGATGAGACACACCTTTACCAGATAGCATCATTTCACAGGTGGATTCTATGGTTATGATGCGAGATATAGGGTGAAAAGGGTTGCTCATGTCTTTGATGGTATAATAGATTTGAATAATCCTAGGGTATGTATGCAGAAGGTGCCTGATGTGAAAAAGAAGAGAGTGAGAGGTATAAGGGTTGGTGATGTAGTTGGTAGTTTGTATTCTGTTTTTGTATTAGAGAATTCGAGAGAGAATGAATGCTGTGTGTTTGCTGGTGATATTGAGAAGAAAAAGGATTGGGTGTATGATGAAATGGTTGATAAAGTAAAATTACCTGAAGGTTTGAATGAGGTAAGAAGACAAAAGGTTTTACGAATGTTATGGGAAAGGAGGAAAGCGCTGAGCCAGGGCGATGAAGATTTTGGAAATGCAAAATTGCCGGCGTTCCGCATTGTGTTAGCGGAGGACACCCCCATATATCAACGACCTCGACACTTTCCTCCGTTGCAGGAGGAAATGAGATTGAAGAACGGTACATGAGAGTTACAGGCAAACCAGGTGTGTTGGAAGAAATTAATGAGTCCTTGGAATGATCAGGTCTATATGTTGCTGTGCAGAAAACCCTGATGGACATTTATTTTGAGGTTGTGATAGATTATGTGGTGAATGAAAGGCTGCAAAGATGGTTTATATTGTAGTTTCAACGTCTTCATGTGCTATGTGGGTTAGAGGTTTGCACATGGATCTGCCAGGTGTTGGTATTATCCAGATGCCAGTGGGGAAGGATAGTAGGTCTGTGTGTTTAGCGCCAAACTGCAAAGCGGCTGCATTACCAGTTTAGGAGCAGGCTTTGGGTTGTAATGCTCTACGGCGTTTCAGAGGGCGATGAGATATGATGTTCATGGTGGTTTTCACCATTAAAGATGTGATGAGTGTTCATGAGATGACATGCCAGTGATAGTGATAGTCACCCTCAGGTATTTGAGTTAGAGTGAATGATATTTTTAAAGCGTAAATGGGGATAAAAGTGAAAGTCAGAAAGAGTGTAGTGGTTTGCAGTTGGGGATTAGTTATTGGTTAAAGGTGTGTGCGACTGGTTTAAAAAGAAAGCGAAGAGTTATTCAGAAGAATTCACGGCAGTTCTAAACCAGGAAATGTTAAGAAGAGTGAGAAGTTTTAGTTTGTTGGTTTAGGAAGAGAGGTTGCTGAAGACTGTTCAAGGGAT
>JABUQX010145958.1:0-2500 GCA_015478945.1 Trachelipus rathkii
ACGAAAGTGCTTGAAACCTTGGCAACTTTTTTCCCCTATTTTACCTAGGGGATAAAGTGTAAAAAATATATTTCTTGTCTATAAGAAAATAAATTTAAACGTAATATAATATGTTAATATAATATAATATAATATAATATATAATATAATATAATATAATATAATATAATATAATATAATATAATATAATATAATATAATATAATATAATATAAATATAATATAATATAATATAATATAATATAATATAATATAATATAATATAATATAATATAAAATAATATAATAGATAATATAATATAATATAATATAATATAATATAATATAATATAATATAATATAATATTTTCGTTAACGACTATTTAAGGCAGCATCACAGGGAAAAAATTTTGAGGAAAAAATTACCACGACGTATAATTAAACAATTAAGTAAAGGAATTTTCCACCTGTATTTTTTTCGGTCAAAATCTGATTAAAAATAAACACAAAGAAAATTATCCTAAAAACCTCTAAGCTTTTAAAGCCTTATGTTATAGATCAAAATATTAAATGGTTTATTGATGTTCTATCCATTGACCTTCATATCTTTCCTACTTTTTCTAGATATCTATATATTTATCTATCCATATTTCTATCTGTTTATCTATCTCTTTATCAAATTATCTACTATCCATATATATACATCATCGAGTAATCCAAAATTTTTATTATACGTAACAATATATATATATTAAAAGATATGTTATTATATATATATATAGAGAAAACACAGATAGAAATATATATATGTTTATTATAAATTTATAAAATATTATATATATATAGTATAAAAATATACAAAACATATAATATTATATATATACTTAAAATATATATTATATACATATATTTATATATAAAAATCATATATAAAAATATATATATATATATAGAAAAAGCATATCATATATATATATATATATTTCACCCTAAAATTTCTTGCTATATATATTTATTTATAAGAACACATTAATAAGAAAGAAAATATATTGTTATTTTGTTCATATACATGCTATATCATATAATATATATATCATAAGATATACATATACATATAATGAAATATATATATCAACATTATATCATAGTAAAAATCTATATTTCCAACAAGTGATACAACTGAATATTTTCTTATCTTCTTCTGATAATTTCATATATACATATTATGATATATCCGTACATATACTGACCCATGCATGAAAGCCTCTGACTTAATTAAATCAAATAGTTTTGGAATCTACTTACTCCAAATGTTTGTTATAAGTAAATAAACAATTATGTCTTAGAAATGCCAGATATTGAATTACCTCAAGGATACACTATCAATATATATATATATATATATATATATATATATATATATATATATATATATATATATATATACAAACATTCAGCATACATATATATATATATATATATATATATATTTTATATGTTATATATTTATAGATATATATATATATATATATATATATATATATATATATATATATATATATATATATATATATATATATATATATATATATATATATATATATATATATATATATATATATATATATGTTTATATATACACCTATATATAAATCATCATACCCTAAAATTTTTGTATTTTACGAAACAATATATATAAGAGTATATATGTTATATATATATATATATATATATATATATATATAGCAGTATATATATATATATATATATATATAGAAAGATATATATATATATATATATATATATATATATATATATATATATATATACAAAGAATTAAGAATTCGAGCAAAATTTTCAGATTCCTTTTTCTTTAAATAAATTTTATTTACTTTAATTCAATTAAATAAAATAATAAAAAAAAAATACTGAAGATTTTTTGTATATATATGTTAAAGGAATTTTTTGATTGAAATTAGGTAAGAAGTTCTCAGATTTTAAATGCAATTGTCTTATTACGGAGGTGTAGTTGAAAACAAGCGACTATCAGTGTCAGGGGCGACAATCAGTGACAGGGGCGACTATCAGTGACAAGGGCGACTATCAGTGACAGGGATCTACCCTACCCTAGTCATTTTTTTTTCTTCTCACGAGCGGTTGCATGGAAGAAGATATTAAAAAAATTATAGAGGCAAACAAGAGAGAGGTACATCTGATCCTCATTTGGTAGAAACAAATTTAAGGATGAAAGAAGGGTGGGAGAAAAAAAAAGCAGAATTTGGCAGGAGTGTAAAAATTGCAAGAGTAGATAAATTAGAAAATGAAGAATAATCAATGTAATATGAAAGGTTATTAGATGAAAAATGAGGAATAATAAAAGAAAAGAAGAGAAGAAGTACAAGAAGAGTGGAATCTTTTTTAAGAAACAATAGTGATGATTACAAGGCAAGCTTGCGACGTAAAAAAGATTGGTGGGAAAAGTAAAAGCAAAGATAGTCAATTGTGGAGCGAAGAATTGGAGG
>JABUQX010145958.1:7500-15000 GCA_015478945.1 Trachelipus rathkii
TTAAATCTGGGTCATAGAGTTCTTTTAATTTATATTTCAAAAATTAAAAAACAAAAAAACAACGAAAATGAAGATGACAGGCATGGCCCTAATCTACTAGCGCCTAGTGAAGAAAGGTGAGAATATCTCCCAATATATAAGTATATATATATATACACTCTTTATGTATATAAATATATATATATATATATATATATATATATATATATATATATATATATATATATACATATATATATATATATAAAAAATATGAATTTATGGGCCCGGGCTCAGGAGCGGCAAATTCTGGAGGGCCTTAAAAATTCTAGAGGGCGGAATATTTTTAAAACTTATATGTTGTATTTGTAGTGATATATATATATATATATATATATATATATATATATATATATAACAAAAAAAAATATATACATATTTTTCTCTATATTCTTTATCTATTTTGCTACTATATATATATATATATATTTATATATTTTCAGAAATATTATCTGGCAACTTTTTGAAAAGGAGAAAGGAAAATGAAGTGTTATCTAAAATACCAAGAGTAGACTCATTCTTTATCACAAAGACAAATGAATCTGTCGTGAGTGCGGATGAATCTGAAGTAATTTCAAAAGTCATTGATGATAACGATAACACGGGTAATCGTGAAACATATGCATCGACTTCTTACATTACTGTCGAGAATAGTGACCAGGTGGTAGACGAAGCAGAAGACAAAGAAATCTTTATACCAAGCGATGATCCATTTTATTGGAAGGTTAGTGAGGCCACGCGAGACTACTTTGCAAAAAATGGGATTAATCAAAATTCAGACATAGATTTTTTTAATTCTAAGAGAATTTATCCAGATAAAAGTAGATTCTTAACAAAATCCTTGTTTGAACGAAAACTTTTGAATGGAGATGTTGTGAAACGTGACTATTTAGTGTACTCTAACAGTCAAGGATGCGTCTTTTGTGGTCCGTGTAAACTATTTGGAGGCGGTGTTGTATCTCAGTTTGTAACAGAAGGATTTAACGATTGGAAGCATGGCAATACAAGATTGACTGAACATGAAAATTTCGTTCGCCATCGTGATTGTATGTTGATGCTGAAGAGACTAAGTAATTCATTATGTAGAGTTGATAAGCAGCTGCTCTCTCAATTAGAAGAAGAAGTAAAATATTGGAGAAATGCACTACAAAGAGTTATTGCTGTTATTAAGAAACTTTCCTCTTGGGGGTTACCATTCCGAGGCGATGATGAAATAGCTGGCTCTGTTCGAAATGGAAATTTTATGATGTGTCTGGAACTTATTGCAGAATTTGACCCTTTTTTACAAAATCACCTATCTCAATGTCAAAATTCTGGCAAAGGAAGCACTTCTTATTTATCACATAGCACTTACGAAGAACTTATCCAAATTATGGCTAGAAAGGTAATCAGTGAAATAGTGAAAGAAATTCAGGAAAGTAAGTATTTTTCTATTATTGTTGATTCCACTCCAGACATTACTCATAAAGATCAGCTGAGCTTTATCATCAGATATGTTAGCAAAGAAGGTACGCCTAAAGAACGCTTTTTAGGATTTATTAAAAATCCTGGTCATACAGGTAAAGAACCAGCGGAAACGGTGATGAGTTTTCTCAAAGCAAATGAATTAGACATAAGCAGTTGCCGGGGTCAAACGTATGATAATGCTGCTAATATGTCAGGAATATATTCTGGCCTGCAAGCAAGAATTAAAGAGGTCAACCATCTAGCATATTTCATACCATGTTCAGCTCATTCCCTTAATTTAGTGGGATCTAGCGCTGCCACATGTTGTAAACAGGCGGTTTCTTTTTTTGCTTTGCTTCGTAGTCTTTATAATTTTTTCTCGGGCTCTACGCATCGTTGGGGTATCTTAGAATCTTTCTTCAAAGAATATACTGTCAAAACACTATGTGGGACAAGGTGGTCAGCTCGAGCAGAAGCTTGTAAAAGTCTAAACAAAGGTTTGGAAGCTATTGTTAAGGCTTTAAACTCTATATCTGAAGATAAAAATGAGAGACCAGTCATTCAGCAAGAGGCAAAGGGAATTTTGAAAATATTGAGTTCCTATGAAATATTCTTTATGTCTGTAATATGGGAACCAATACTTGAAAGATTTGATTCTGTAAATAAAAAATTGCAATCTGAAGATATGGATGTGGCCACCGTTATTAATTTGTATAACTCTCTGTGTAACTTAGTTAATAAAATTAGCTCATTAGAAACCTACGAAAATTGTGCCAAAGAAAAATTGAAAATCTTTACACAAAAAGACATCAAGAATGTATCTAAACTAAGATCTGAGAAAGAAGAAAATTATCAAATATGCATTCTTCAAGCAAGCTTCAATACTATATTAGATAAACTGTCAACAGAATTAAATAGGCGAAGTTTTGCATACAGCGAATTTTCAGAAAAGTTTTTATTCTTATCAAATCTCACCGAAACCGACCCAGACGACATTCATAAATCAGCTAAATTATTACAAAAAATCTATCGATCCGACTTAGAAGATTTTGGAGCAGAATGCATTCATTTAAAATGTTTGATTTTATCCCAATTAAACAAATATTTATATACCAAAAGCCTTCATGATATATATCCAAATCTGAATATTGCTTTAAAATTATTTTTATGTACTCCTGCGACAAACTGCTCAGCTGAAAGATCATTCTCCACACTTAGAAGGGTTAAAAATTATTTACGTTCGTCCCAGTCCCAACAGCGTTTAGTTCATCTTGCTGTACTTGCTATTGAAAATGATTTCACCGTAAAATTAGATTACGAAGATATTATTGACAAATTTGCTAACGAAAAGGCAAGACGAAAACCTGTAATGAATCATTAATTTGACATGTAGATGTAATAATGTAAGTATTGATATAATATATATATATATATTAGTGATGGGACGATTATGAAATTTTTGCCGATAGATAAATATATATATATATATATATATATATATATATATATATATATATATATATATATATATATATATATATATATATATAGGGGGCGTAAATTTTTTTGGGCTCATCCCCCGAAAAAAATTCCTGCCTACGGGCCTGATATATATATATATATATATATATATATATATATATATATATATATATATATATATATATATATATATATATATAACTATCTTTCTCTAATATATACTATATATATATATATATATATATGTATATATATATATATATATATATATATATATATATATATATATATATATATATATATATATATATATATATATATATATATAATATATATATCTGCTCTGCTGCTAACTGCATATCTTTGCTCTTCTTTATATATATATATATATAATATGAAAAAATAACTAATAATAATAGTAATAATAATAATAATAATAATAATAATAATAATAATAATAATAATAATAATAATAATAATAATAATAATAATATAATAATAATAATAATAATAATAATAATAATAATAATAATAATAATAATAATAATAATAATAATAATAATAATAATAATAATTAATAAAATGTTATTATTTAGAAGGAATAATGTTACAGGTTAGGTCATTAAGTAAAGTGTCTATAATTATTGTGGGTCTGTATGTTCTATTATGCGTGTGAATTATTTTTGGCCATTGTGTGTGTGTATTGTCCACAATTTTATTATTATTATTATTAATATTATTATTATTAATGTATTATTATTATTATTATTATTATTATTATTATTATTATTATTATTATTATTATTTGGTATTTAGGATGTGGGTAATGGCGTCTTGAATACATTTAGGGCAAACTTTCAGAAATGTTGCAAGTTTAATTAAAGGGACACACATATATTCAAAGTTCAAATTTAAAAGTTCAAAAAAAGAAATTGTATACATGAATAAGTGCATTATTATTATTATTATTATTATTATTATTATTATTATTATTATTATTATTATTATTATTATTATTATTATTATTATTATTATTATTATTATTATTATTATTATTATTATTATTATTATTATTATTATTATTATTATTTCAATAACAATTTCTTTCATATTGTGTTACTAAATAATGATCGTTATATATATATATATATATATATATATATATATATATATATATATACTATATAATAATATATATATACTATATATATATATATATATATATATATATAGCATATATATATATATATATATATATATGCTATATATATAAAATATATATATATAATAATATATATATATAATAATATTTATATCTATATATAATAAACAAAAAGAACTATATATATATATATATATATATATATATTTATATATATATATATATATATATATATATATATATATATATATATATATATATATATATATATATATATAATAACAATAATAATAACTTAATAACCAATAATAACATATATATATATATATATATATGTATACATATATATGTATATGTATATATAATTATAACAATACAACAACCAACAGCAACAACCAACAACAATAATAACCAGTAATATAGCCATATATATATATATATATATATATATATATATATATATATATATAAATATATATAATATATATATGTATGTATGTATGTATATGGCATATATAACATAATAATAGTATGTATGTATGAAAATACCAACTTATGCCTTGCTATATACTTCTTCTTGCTGCTCAATAGCAGTATGTAGTAATGGCGTAATAACACCAATAATAACTATGATATATATGTAACAGCCAACCAGCAACTAGTAGCAACCAATATATATATATATATAGCAGCTTTATCAGCCGCCAAATAACTTAATATAATAGCCAGCCTTCACTATATATATCTATATATATATATGATATATATATATATATAAAAACTTAACATATACTATATATATATATATAATAATAATAAAGAATAATATATATATATATATATGCTAGCCTCCTTCATCATATGCTGTAGTAATCTTTCTTATATATATGTAATAAATATAAATAATTAATGAAATAGATGGATATTCACTTTATTTATACCAGCGTAGAGGAAAGAAAGGTGGGGGTGTGGCGCTTTATATTAAAAGCAATATTCAATCTGTATTAATGACTGACTTTAAAACTAATCATGATATTGAATCAGTGTGGGTAGATATCCTTATGTACAATAAATCATATAGAATAGGGGCATTTTATAGACCTCCTGGCCAGAGTCAAGAATTAGATGCGGAAATTGTGAAAGAAATTGAGACAGCATGCCACAGTAAAGAAAAAGGTATAGTCATAATGGGTGATTTTAATTTTCCTGGCATTCAATGGGATTCCTTGTCTAATATGGACCATAGTAGTTCTGTATTTATAAATTGTATGCTAGATAACTTTTTGAGCCAGATGGTCCATGAACCCACAAGACACGATGCACTATTAGACTTAATATTAACTAACGATGAAAGTATGGTGGATGAGATTAGAGTTGAGGAGAATTTAGGACTTAGTGACCATAATATAATTAATTTGAATGTGATATCTGGGCCCAAATTGCAAGCTAATAAGGAAAAAATCTTAGATTTCCGAAATGGCGATTTTACCAAATTTCGAGACATGCTTAGTATAACTGACTGGGATAAAGAGTTTAAAGAAAAAAACTGTTTTATCATGTGGGAACATTTTAAGCAAATTTTAATGAATATTCAGTCAGTATGTTTTAAAGATAAACCCATTAGGGTGGCAAAGAGAAAACCTGTTTGGTGGAATAGAGAGATAAGAGATAAAATCAATGAAAAGCGTAGATGTTTTAAAATATTCAAAGGTAGTAATAGGGAAGATGATTTAGAAAATTATAAGAAAAATAGAAACGAACTTAACCAGTCAATAAGAAAGGCAAAGAGAGGCAGAAATTAATTTAGCAAGGAATAGTAATAAGGACCTGAAGAAGTTTTTTAGCTTTTATAAATTTAAAAGTAAATAGGACAATTGGTCCAATTAAAATTGATGAAAATTTAGTGAGTTCAGATAAAGAGTTGGTCAACATTTTCAATGCTTATTTTGCTTCAGTGTTTACTGAGGAAAGATTAGATAATAGTTTGGAGACTAATAGTTCTTGTATGCATGTAACAAATACTTACAGAATTTGAATTTGACGTAAAAGATATTAAACGTTTACTAGACCATATTGATCCAAGTAAAGCTGCAGGCCCTGATGGTATATATGGTAGAATTCTGAAGGAGGGTAGTACCAGCATTGCAAAGGCACTGTATTTGATTTTTAAGCGATCTATAACATTTGGTGAGGTACCAGATGACTGGAAAACGGCATATGTTGTGCCTATTTATAAGAAAGGTAGTAAGGAAGATTTGGGAAATTATAAGCCAGTTAGCTTAACATCTCTGGTTGTAAAGGTTCTGGAAAAGTTACTGAAAGGTCATATAGAGAAATATTTAGAAGATAACAAGGTATTGTATGACTCCCAGCACGGTTTCAGAAAGGGTAGGTCATGTCAGATAAACCTTTTAGAATTTATGGAATACATTACTGACTGCATTGACCGAGGAGATCCAGTTGATATTATATATTTAGACTTTAGCAAAGCTTTTGATAAGGTTCCCCACATAAGGCTGATGAAGAAGATATTGCAATGTGGTATAGGTGGAGTGGTACATAGTTGGATTAAAGAGTGGTTGTGGAATAGAAAACAGTGTGTACAACTAAATGGCAATAAGTCATCATGGGTCCCACAGGGTTCAGTGCTGGGGCCACTATTGTTCCTCATATATATATATATATATATATATATATATATATATATATATATATATATATATATATATATATATATATATATATATATATATATATATATACCTATATATAAATGATTTAGACCAGGAACTTAAATGCAAGGTTTCTAAGTTTGCAGATATCCAAGTGCCACCTCAGTTAAGAGTAGTGAAGGATGGCATAAAGATTCAAGATGATCATACGATAAACTTCTTGGAGTGGGCAGATAAATAGAGGCAAAATGAATTTTTAATAGTAAAAGTGTAGGTTCTTTACCTAGGTTACTCAAATAAAAGTTTTAACTACGATATGAATGGGGATTGGCTTGAGTCTGTGGACCAAGAAAAGATTTAGGTGTGATTATAAGCAGTAATTTGATAAATAGCTAATCAGTGTTTGAAAGCAAGGAATAAAGCTAATAAGATGCTGGGCATAATAAATCGCAATGTTGTTTACAAGAGCAAGGAAGTAATAAGTAAACTGTATAATAGCTATGTTAGGCCAGTAATAGAGTATTGTGCACAAGTTTGGGCCCCTTATTTAAAGAAAGACTTAGATATGCTAGAGAGAGTGCAACGTAGAGCAACAAGGATGATTTCTGGGTTTGAGGGTAAGAGCTATGAAGAGAGGCTGAAGGAGTTAGGAATGTTTTCTGTAGAAAGGCGATTTCTCAGAGGGGACATGATACAAGT
>JABUQX010145959.1:5000-27804 GCA_015478945.1 Trachelipus rathkii
GTAACATTTTGAAATTTGAAAAAATCGATCGTTTCTATAATGTTAACTCGTGCTGAGAACAAGAGTATAGGAGTCACCTCTGATATATATATATACCCTTATATATATATATATATATATATATATATTTATATATATATATATATATATATATATATATATATATATATATATATATATATATATATATATACTATATATATATAAAAACATTCTCTTTATACCGTATTTTTCATACATACCAATCTATAATTGATTATATATATGCCCTATTTTTGTACTACTAATTCATAAAAGCCATTTCATATTTTGAAATGGCACATTATTTAAATGTTGACTCAATTGAGCCCAAGTGGCTCGTTTCGAGCAAAGATTTCATTTAAATGAGCGTAATAATATGTATATATATGTATGTATATATATATGTATCTATACAACTAACATATGTATATATATATAATATATATATATCTTTCAATAATATAATAATATATATATATAATAATAATATAATAGCAATAATATATAATAACATAATATATAATAACCCACGCTATATATTAATATATATGTATATGTATGTATATAATATAATATAATAATAATAATAATATAGCAATAATAACCCAACTATATGTATAATATATGCTGCTTGCTATATGCTCTTATTATGTAATATAGTAATAGCCAATATGTATATGTAATAACAATAATATCGCTATGTATATGTATAATAATAATAATAATATATATAATATATATATGTATATAATAATAATATAATAATATATATATATATATAATTTATGTATATATAATAACTTATATATATATATATAATATATATATATATATATATGTATATATTATATATATATATACTCATATATATATATAATATATATATGTAATATGTATGTATATATATATATTTATATACGCTAATATATATGTATGTATGTAGCTACTGCAACAATATGTAGCTAATATATATGTAGCCAGCATGTAATATATATATGTATATATATGTAATATAATACATAACTTAATATACACATGTATATAATAATAATATGTAATAATATATATATATGCTAACCAACCATGTATAGCTGCTGTATGCTCTTCATGCTCTCCCAACAACAATTCCCAATATGTATGTAACCATTATATGTAATAATAGCAACATATGCTGTATATATGTATTAACCCAATAATACACGTAACCAATAATATATATATATATATAATAATAATAACTAACTGTATATATATATATTACAGTTTATTTATCCACAATATATTTATGAAAGTCAATATACATACATATATATGGATTAATAATAATAATATGTGTATATATATATATATATATAATAACTCATATATATAATCTAATATTTGCTCTTTATATATGTAATAGTAGTAATATAGTAATAATAGCAATAATATAATAATAATGTTTAATATGCATATATGCCAACCAACCAACTATATGTAACCATGTAATATAAAATGGCACCCAGCCAACCATGTATCATGCTGCTCAGCTTGTATGTAACCAATATGCCAATAGCCAATATATGTATATACTGTATCAACCAATGTTGTATATGTATATATGTAATATATATATAATATATATATATATAATATATATATATATATATATATATATATATATATATATATATATATATATATATATATATATATATATATATATATATATAGAGCTATAAAAAGAAGAAAAAGTTCAAAAAAATAAAAATATTTCGCGTGAATTTAAATACCTGTCATCGTTTATCTTTGATATTTTTCCTCCTTACTTTTTCTTTTATATCTTGAACTCAAAATTACTTAATAATCAAGTTGAATTGATGGTCTTACAAAATAATAAAGAAAGACACATTAGTAAATACCTTTTTTTCTTTCAGGGTTCTTTAATATAGGATTAAAGAATTTTAGAATTACTTGTAACTTTGTATTAATAACCGCAGTTGTCTATTTTGCCACCAACTATTCGTGCGCAACAATTATACATTCCTCCTTTTAGATCAGAGAGAGATGTGGAGTATTAAAGTTCCCCTCCACAACGTCATAATATTGTCGATATATAGGCTATATTTATATATTTGACACATCCTAATCGGGTATCGTATGATCACCAAGATGTGTCACCACCACCATACCAATATAGGCCGTTACTTCAACCTCAACCATCAACGACTTATAGACATTCAGATTATGATGATGAGTCTTTCTACACAGGTAGACAGATAAAACAACATATAGATTTATTAACTGAGGCAATAGCGATGCTAACTCAGTTACTAAATAATTCACAACGGTTGAAGGTCGTCGACCCCGGAAAATTCAAATATGAGGCTGAACTATATTTGGGTGATTTTTGAGGCCTACTGTAGCCTACATTACCCAAATGCACCCCAGCAATGGTTGCAATTGTTGGGTAGACAATTAGAAGGTAAATTCCTCGATTTATATAAACTAATAACTAAAGAAGACATAAATTATTTCTCTGTCCGGGATACCTTAATTAGTTGGTATCATGATGAGGAACGATTAAAAAAGGAATGTAGACTGCAGACTTATTATGCGGCACACCGTAATCGCGGGGAGAGCATACGTATGTATGCCCTTCGATTAGAGAGATTAGCTCGAAAAGCCCATCCTGGTTTCGATATGCGGGAACATGACTCGCTTCGAATAGCGTTTTTATGCAGTCTACCTCCTCACATAGAACAAACTGTAAGGGAGTATATAAAGATGCAGGAGTTAGACGGTATTGGGAGAACTCCTTGGGAAAAAATCGTAAGTTTCGCGGATTCATTGGAAGACGATCATAGAACAGATTCAAATTCTGTGTCCCAACCTCCGGTAGAAATAACGAGAACGAAAAAGAACAGTGAAACATCCAACGATAGGGTAAACGACGATTCTGTAATACAGATAGAGACGGTACTTCCCAGTCGTATTGAAAAAACACACAACCGGGGTGATAATAATCAAAAGAACCTCCCTAATAACCATAACATAAGGGGTCCCAAAAGTAGCTATCCTGTTCCTCCTCAAGGAAAACTGTCAGGTAGTAGGTTTTATCGGGATAACCTTCGTAGTTCACCGCCGTTCAAAAATAATGGTCAGGGTAAATATGTTGGGAAAGATCCTCGTTCTTCTTATAAGGACGACAGGAAAAACATTATTTGTGGGTTCTGTGAAAAATCCGGTCATTGTATGAAAGATTGTTATAAATACCTGGGGGTTTGCAGTTACTGTAGGAAGAAGGGACATAGGAGGTTTGAGTGTAGGGCGTATAATTCGCAACGGAGTTCACCGAATAGAAGGAGAGTGGAATTCCTCCTTGTCTAACACCATTTTTTATCTTCCATGAGCAAACTGATAGTTGTAAATATGCACTAATATATTATGCATATATCAGGAATTTTCAAATTCTCCAATTTCTTAAATAAAATGTTATGATTGACTTTGTCAAATGCCTTCGAAAGGTCTAAGAATGCCGCATACAAGGCTGAACCTCCCTCAATGTATTCTGCAATTGTTTCCTTCAAAATAAAGATTGCAGTCTCTGTAGAGCAATTTCTTCTAAATCCATGCTGCCTATCATCCAGAATGACATAATCTTTAATCCTATTCAGAATTCCATATTCAAACAGCCTTAGAAAGACAGATGACATCATCACCGGTCTATAATTATTGGAATCACAACAATTTCCGTATTTATCTTTTATAATCGGGGTTATCGAGCCCTCCAATAGGTCACATGGAATATGATTGTGCATCATACATACATTCATGAATTTTGCAATAATTTTATACAATTTTTCCGTCCCAAATTTCAAATGATATAAGTGAATCCCATCCGGACCTAAAGCTGTTATTTTATTAATTATTTTATTAATTTCATAGCAGTGAATAATTCATAAACTTCTGTCCAATGAGCTTTTTAAAAGCATTCTTAGTGTAAGATTGGGAAGATCTATCATCAAACACTTTCCTAAATTTATTCGAGAATAATTCCGCTATATTTCCATCATCATTTTCTTCATCAATCTTTATTACGTCTCTTTTTAATAAACCTTCCTTACTAACCATATTAAAAAAAAATAATATTAGAATTTTACCACTAAAACTTTTGGCAAATTTTTCATTTCTTATCTCGTTTTCCATCAATCTACATTTTTTAATTCAAATTTAAACTTAGCTCGTGATTTACACATTTTGTCAAATTCCGTACCCTGACGTTTTCTTCCTTTCTTTTTCCATTCTCTAAAATGCCAATTTGCTTCTTTATAAAAATCCCTTAATTTTTCATTCCATCCTGGCGTACATTTTTTAACATTTTTAATGACTACAGAAAACTTTTTACTTGCAGTTTGTAGAACTACATAGATAGATAGATAGATAGATAGATAGATAGATAGATAGATAGATAGATAGATAGATAGATAGATAGATAGATAGATAGATAGATAGATAGATAGATAGATAGATAGATAGATAGATAGATAGATTGATATATAGATAGATAGATAGATAGATAGATAGATAGATAGATAGATAGATAGATAGATAGATAGATAGATAGATAGATAGATAGATAGATAGATAGATAGATAGATAGATAGATAGATAGATAGATAGATATAATTTAACTTGCCAAATTTCCCACAATGTTAATAAAAAACTATAAAAACTTTTGCTAAGTATTAAAAAATTTTAAAAATAAAAAATATTTAAAGAGAAGCATAAAAAATATTTTTCTAAAATGAAAATAAAGTTTTGCATTTCATTGATTTTTTTTAATGTCATTTGTTGACAGTCAATCATTTAAATAAATAAATAAATGAAATTCTTTGTTATCGAAAGGCTGAGCTACAAATACAAATTAAATACCATTTGGTAGTGCATAAAACTACGTAATTAAATCAACAAAAGCCAAACTGGGTATGTAAGCAAAGAGTGATCAGGCGATTTCACTTACAAATGGAATAAAAGTTGAAAAAAGATGATTGAAACTCAAATTTCAATCAAACTATTATATTTCCTTTCATTTTATTTTTTTTTATTAATCTTTCCATTATTTTTTATTATTTTTTTAATTATTTTTTTGGTTTAAATGTATTTTTAATATTTATTTCGTTGACGTATTTTGCTTTTATACTCCTCTTTAATATTAGTTTCATCATCGTCTGAGAAAGAATAAGTGTATTTTTTTTTCAATCAGAAATGGGATGCATAATAGTATTAAAAATAAAGACAAATAACAAAAAAAATTAACAAAGTAATATCATATTAATTAAAGAAACATTTGTATTGATTAGCAAAAAAAATCAACTAGTAATAATAATTATTAATATAATATTAAAACTTAATAATTACAATGTAAATAATATTAACAAATAAATAAATAATTAATTATAATAATAATAATAAAATGGAAACTATTTGAAGCGTTTCAATAATCTGTACGATACTGTTTTAGAATTTCTTAATTCCTGTGATGAGAAATTGTATGATAATCTAAGAAACAAAAGGGTTGACATTGCCTATCTTTCAGATATTTTCACCAAACTAAATGAGACTAATATCAAATTGTTACATAGCAAGGAATTATAAATTCTTTTTTAAGCAAATAATCATTCTTCGAAGAAAGCGTAGCGAGGAAAGGTTTCCTGCAGTTCCCAAGCCTACAAATTATAGAAAACAATGATAGTAATTTGATTTTAGATACAGATATTGAATGCTATTGTTCTCACCTGCAGACTCTGAAAAAAGATTTTATGACCAGATTTAATGATTTACGATCTTGAAATACCTGATTGGGCCATAAATTCATTTCTTTCTGATGACTCTTCTCCTCACCAAAATTTACATGAAGAAATAAATTATTGACTTACAAAATGATCTCGAAGCTAAAGTACATTTTAAGCAGCTTTGTTATGAAGCATTTTGGCCCAAAATGCAAAGCAAGTATCCTAAACTTTGGCAGAAAATGAAATTACTCTTACTTGCTTTTCCTTCTTCATTCTTAGTGGAGAAAGGATTCACTGCAGTGTTGCAAGTTTGTTCTAAACTAGCGAATAAATTGATAATTATCAAAGAGAGGAGACTTGCGACTTCACTTTGACTAACGTTGAACCTGCTGTCATTAAGTCACAATTAAGGTAAATTAACAATTTTAGTTATTATTCATTTTTATCTAAGTAATTTTTAAATCTTATACTCTGCATTTTTTAGTAAAATTATTTTATCATCCATGTTTAATAAAATTTAGTCACATTTCCTGCCTCTCTGGGAAAGCTGCTAGTTAAAAGTGGGCGTTATATATATATATATATATATATAATTATATATATATATATATATATATATATATATATATATATATATATATATATATATATATATATATATATATATATATATATATATATATATATATATATATAAATATATATATAATTAAACCACTGATTTTGAAAAGGTATTTGTGCTACGGAAATAGTTTTTCCTCACAGTAGTTTTGTTCTACATATTTATGTTAGTCAAAGGTCAATTTGCAGTTCCATTTATGAAATAAAATATGAGACCATTTATTTTAGGGGTGTAGGTAGAATAAAATTCTAGCATTTACAAATTTTTGAAAAGTGGGATTATGTTTTGACAAAAATTTCAATACCCTAATATTACACGAATTGTCGTTATATTCAAAATGATTAGAGCTTGTAGCAAGTATTCACTTGCGCACTTGCTTGTGAGGATAGACAAGACTATATAGCAAAGGTTTTTCTATTAAATATATTTTGGAACAAAGTGTATTATTTTAAGCAAAGCATAGTTTGGATAGGATAGTTTTCTAACATGACTACTTATGTGTTCTTTGAATGATAACTTGTAGTGGAAGTTAACACCTAAGTTGACCGATTTATTATTACATCTTTTGCTCTTATATTTAGTTGAACAGGACACTTTTGGTTTGTTATTTCTAGGCAATTCCTTTTAAGGGTTTAGAGAGGACCTTTTTGCTTCTATTCATGCTTCAATGTTTTTCAATTCATTGTTTACTTTGCAGTTAAGTGTGTCTATATCTTGGTCCGATATCGAAATCGCAGAGTCATCAGCATATTGAAAGTGTATTGAATTGTGACAATTTGAAAGTCATATATATATATATATATATATATATATATATATATATATATATATATATATATATATATATAAATAGGTAGACACCTTAAAAAAAAGAGAAATCTCTCTCTCTATATCTTCTATACTCTTATATATATATATATATATATATATATATACATACTCATAATATATATATATATATATATATATATATCACTATATATATATATATATATATATATATGATATGCTGCTGCTGCTGCTGCTGTAATAACCTTAGCATATATATATATATATTGAAAAATAGCAGCCCAAAATAGAGCCCTGAGGGACATCTTGGGAATTAAAGCCTTTGAGGATGATATGTCTTCTAGACGAACGTATTGTGTTCGGTTAGATAAGCATGACTGAAACCATCGTAGTCAATCATTATTGATATCAAGTCTTTCTAATTTTCTAAGGAATAGGTTGTGTGGAACAACATCGAATGCCTTCGAGAAATCTAATAGTAATAGTACATATTTTTGTTTTTCGTTTAATGTTTTTGTATAACTTTTCAGCAATGAAGAGAAGAGCATCTTCTATGTTATTCTCTTTTTATCAAAGCCAAATTGAGTTTGTTAGAGAAGACAATTTTCATGCAAATAATTTGTAAGCTCGGTGTGAACTAATTTCTCAAGAATTTTACCAGTTGTATACAGGATAATAGTGATGGAAAGCCGG
This sequence comes from Trachelipus rathkii, assembly GCA_015478945.1. NCBI lineage: Eukaryota > Metazoa > Arthropoda > Malacostraca > Isopoda > Trachelipodidae > Trachelipus > Trachelipus rathkii. The sequence continues at coordinate 12,900 of JABUQX010145959.1, forward strand.
GCACCGAAATTTGCTGCACCGCACACCACCGTACCTCGAAACAAAAAGTCATTTTTGTCGCGCCGCATCACTATGTTTCAATGCGCACCGCTCCCGCACCGAACCCCACAACATGGTACCGCATCTCTATAATTTTAAAATCACACTTCACCGGAACACTAAAATTGTGTGAAGTACAACACCACACCGAAATGAGTGCTCCACGTACCGTACCGTTCCTCGACCAACCCTACAGGATAATATATATATATATATATATATATATATATATATATAATATATATATATATATATATATATATATATATATATATACTATACATAATATATATATATATATATCTATATATAATATATATATATATATTTATATATCTTATATGTATATATATATATATACATATATATATAATATATATAACTTAATATATATAATATATATATATATATATATATATATATATATACTAACTCTAACATATATATATGTATATATATACTCACACACCAGCACAAATATATTCTGAGGAGATATTCTTAAAACATCCTCGATTATTAAATGCAATGTTTCTGTCAGGGTACTCAAATGTTCAATTGTGTTCTGAGGAATCTTATGAACCCCGAGTAATCGCCTGTTGTATTGCGCTGAGAATGTTTTAAGCCCAGGACATCCCACCCACGGGAATATTTAGAATGTTCTTGGAAGATCCGTGATATTCTTATCATGTTCCAAGAATGTTATTCGAACATGAAAGATTTGTTCATTTAACTACCTGAGAATTTCCTTAGACATCCCGCAGGAATATTGAGAATGTTCCTGTCACATTCTCAAATGATCCAATTATGTTCTGAGAATGTGACATGAACATGAAATGTCCGCCTATTGTATTACCTGAGAATGTTCCTTGGACATCCCCCAGGAGTTTTGAGAATGTTCTTGGATGATCCGTGATATTCTTATCATGTTCCAAGAATGTTATAAGAACATGAAAGATCTGTTCATTTAACTTCCTGAGAACATTCTGTGAATATCCCCCTGAATTTTAAGAATGTTTCTAGAATATTAACAATGTTCAGGGAATATTTTGATATATGGTCCCTGCAATGTGTGGAATGTGTGTGACATATGTTACCAATCTTCTTAAAACGTTCTTCTGTGTAACCTCCGAAAATAACAAAAGCAAGGTATCCTCCACTCTCAATCATTTTAACAGGCCCTCTTCTGACCTCCCAATCAATGATTCTTTCATCACCCATTATATATATAGAATAAAAGACGTTGAGAAATAGCACATCCTTATAAGGATGTGCTATTTCTCCATGTCTTTTATTCTACATATAGAATGGGTGATGATAGAAAGTGGAGGGTACCTTGCTTGTTATTTTTGTTGTTGTTATTTTCGAAGGTTATACAGAAGAACGTTTCAGAAGATTGGTAACATATGTCACACGCTTTCCACACATTGCAGAAACCATATATATGGACATTGCGAATATTCTAGAAACATTCTTAAAATTCAGGCGGATGTTCACAGAATGTTCTCAGGTAGTTAAATGAACAGATATTTCATGTTCTTACCTCGCTACACTGTCAATTTAAACCATTCACATTCCACTACATTCATTCAAACACACGATTCACTAATAATCATGACATGCTTTAATTTCAATCATAACCTTTAACCAACACGTACATCTAATTAACGCAGGCCACTCAAATTCAATGTTAATTTAATCATATAGGCATGCTACAAGAGGTACATGAAATCAAAATTACACACACACACACACACACATATATATATATATATATATATATATATATATATATATATATATATATATATATATATATATATATATATATATATATATATATATATATTATATATATATATATGCTGCTGCTATATATGTATATATATATATATAAATGTGGGTACCTGTAGTATCTGGTGGAGTATTGATATGTCTAATATAAGAAGAATGGATATTCGCCAGAGTCAGGACATATGAAGACTTTCTTTCTTCGCATAGTTCAGGGGCGACAGGGCTAGCAACCCGGTCCTTTACTTTTATGCTTGCAGTACTCCTGGACCAGCATTAGAATCTTATGGCCTAGAGGCACGATCTTCTGAAGAGCTCTGGGAGAACGAGTTTCGAGGCTAAATGGAAGAAGATGCTAGTTCCACTGAAAGGGTGAAACCCTACCTGAGTGTATAACTCAAGGACTAGCATTGGAAACCATTGCGCCCAGAAACGTTTTTCTACAAATTATCTAGGACATCTAAGGGTTCTTTTGCCAGGAAAAAATGCTGATCTAAAGAGAGAGGAGAAGAGCCCTACATAGGAGATAGAAAATATAAATAAATAAATAAATATATATATATATATATATATATATATATATATATATATATATATATATATATATATATATATATATATATATATATATATAAAATATCTTTATATGTTCTTTCTTAATATATATATATATATATATATATAGAGAAGAGAGAGAAGAGAGAGAGAAAATTAATTAATACATTGGGAAAATAAAATCGAGTAATGTTAATTTGTAAACTTTGTTTTCTATTAATTTGAATAACATTATTTAATTACAGAAATTAGCACGTATTCTTATGAATGAATTAAAAAAAATCAATTTTTGCACGAAGTTCCACCTTATCTTCATCCTCGAGATTCTCCCTGAATAAATCGCTTATTCTTGAGTAATCGTATCTGCGCATGGGTGTTCGTTACATTTCCTATAGAAAAGGAAACCAAAATCAACTTTATATACACATGAAATCTACGCTTCCTTTCATACAGATTCTCTAGTCATCTGCATAAAAGCTTGAAATATATATTTATTTTCCTTTAAGGTCAATCGAATGCTTTCCCTTGCATCTCGGCTTCAAACTACGCATATATCACATGATCCATGTGCACATCAAAGAGTCAAGTAGATATCATAATTTTATTTCACCTTACATTTCAAAATCATTTATTAATGACTCATACGGTAAACACAATCTTCCAATCTTTCTCTTTCAGTATTCGTATTCAAATTCATCTTCATTTTTGTTTTCCCTTTTAGCTCCAAAGTTAAGGGGGTTAAGGTACGTGCTGTACCGGATAAAAAAATAGCTAGTAGAAGAAAATGACAAAAATGTCGAAAGAAAAAGCCACAGTAACAGCCACCCATTCCATTGCCCTGTAGGTGCAAGTTAGTCACAAGCAAAATATCCGCTCTAAAGCTTCACGCACTCACTTTTATACATCCATTTGTTCTACATGACCAAACCATCTTAATATATTCTCATTAATTCTCTCATTTATACCCTTTTACACACCACATGTACTTAGAATAAACTTATTCCTAATTTTATAAGTTCTTCTTACACCTATCACAATTCTGAGATTATCCATTTCGATAGCTTACACCTTTGATCTATACCTATCATTCCACACCATACTTTCACCAAAATAGAGTAACACAGGTAACAACATACTCTCATGTAAAATCCTAGTACAGTCAAGACTTAGTCCCTTTGTATTTACCAAGGACCTACTCGCTCCAGTTACTTTTCTACCACTAATAACTTTCCTACTACACTCAGCATTATCCGTTCCCTTTTCATCGAACATGCAACCTAAGTATTTGAACTCACATAGTACTTGTTCCAATTGCTCACCATCCAAAACTAATTCTTCATAGCGTCCTATCTTTACCTATCACTATCAACTTACTTTTATCCACATTCCCTTTCAGACCTCTTCCTTTACATACCCAGCCAAATCCCTCAAGCAATCTACTCAGGCTTTCCTCTGATTCGCCATAAAAAAACTGATCATCTGCATGCAATAAACAATGAACTAAATATTCAAGAACCGAGGTATTCAAATTATACATTTTTCAAATTAAAATATAATCTTCCTCATAACTTCTTTTCATGCTTTCAAATTAAGGCTAATTGATGATAATTGAGAACTTACTTGTTAGATCTCTCGATCCTCTCCTTGGCTTTCACAAGGAAAATTTTAATGGGATCAGCAATTTCGGCATTTGTCAAACAAATAAAAATAAAATAAAAAATATAAAAATATATATATATATATATATATATATATATATATATATATATATATATATATATATATATATATATATATATATATATAACCTTATATATATATATATATAAACTTCCTTTTTAACTTGGTTTATCCCCTTCTCAGAGGGGTAACACGGGCTACAGGAAATTGAACTTTAAAGGCCGGCTATCCCAACCTGCGCCCCCAAAGTGTTCGCAGCCGGGTTTTTAATTCTTACCCCAGGGATAAAACTCAGACAGCTACGCGGAGGATTGAACCAGCGTTCTCTTGCATGAGAGTCGGCGAGGAGTCATATATATATATATACCTATATATATATATATAATATGCACCAACCAACTATCAACTATGTAATAATATATATATAATAATAATATAATAATAATAATAATATAACATAATAATATAATATATATATATAATAATATGTATATATATATATATTAATACACCTATATATATATACCTAGCAATAATAATAATAATAATAATAATAATAATAATAGCAATAATATATAATAATAATAATAATAATAATAACTATCATCTTCATACCAATAACATATATGCTAATATATGTATATATTCTACATGCTCAATAATAATATATCAATAATATAGCTAATAATAATTTATATATATATATAATATGTATAATATATATATATATATATATATATATATATATATAACCTATATATAAAGCTGCTGTATATATATATATATATATGCCTATATATATATAACTAACTGCTGTATATATTATATATCATCCTATAGGGGGTTTCCGTCGGGAAGAAGGAATACTCATATCGTATTTTCTTTTAAGGTATAATGAAATGAGTGGTTTGTGGTGTGGCTTTTCCTTTCAACACAACGTCATACTCTTCTACTAGCAAGCTTTTCGGTGTACGTGAGGAGAGAGAGAGAGAGAGAGAGAGAGAGAGAGAGAGAGAGAGAGAGAGAGAGAGAGAGAGAGACTCCCACGGAAGGACTGCAGCAACTCAGAGATAGTACCCTTATATAAAGCTAAGGTAGATAAATAGAATTGTAGGAATTATAGGGTGAATTAGTTGATTGATTATTGTAGGGAAGGTATATGCTGGTGTGTTAATACCGAGACAAAGTTGAGAGGAAGTGGTGAAGATGAATGGTGTGGGTGAAATGTGTATTTAATGTGAATTAAAATATAGGCATATATATATATATATATATATATATATATATATATATATATATATATATATATATATATATATATATATATATATATATATATAAAAATGTTATATACATATATATATATATATGATATATAATATATATATATTCTTCCTTTCTTTCTTCATCCTTTTTTCCCAAGACTGGGAGTAAGGTGCATCACATGCATCGGAAAAGAAAAGCAGTAGAAGAATATGACAAAAGTCATACCGCTCCCTCTGTACCATTAATTAGTGAGAAATATGGTATATCGTCAGTGTAAGGGTTCATCCCTTTGCCCAGGTTGACCATAACCATACCCCCGGTCTGTCTGTTCCCAACACACTCCCCACTGTACATCCGCTTAACAAACCGACTATCATTCATCCTTTCCACATGACCAAACCATCTCAACATACTTTCATTTATTCTCTCATTTACCCCTTTCTTCACACCACACAACTCTCTAATACGTTCATTCCTCATTTTATCAATTCTCACACCTAGCACGCCCCTAAGATTGTCCATCAGAACACATTGAACTTTAGATCTATACTTCTTATTCCAGACCATAGTCTTACTACTATGCAATAACACAGGTAACAACATACTTTCATGCAAGACCCTAGCGCACTCAAGACTTAGTTCCTCTACATTCACCAACGATTTAATTGCACCAACTACCTTCCTGCCATTCACAACTTTCCTACTACACTCTGCATCATCCCCTCCCTTCTCAACCAACATATACCTCAGACACCTGTTCCAGCTGCTCACCATCTAACATAACTTCACACTGAGGACTGTCCTCACTCACAACCATAACCTTACTCTTATCTACGTTTAATTTCAAACCCCTCCTTTTACACAACCTGCCAAATCTCTCTACCAATCCTCTCAAACTCTCTTCAGATTCGCCACACAAAACCAAATCATCCACACATAATAGGTAGGGGGCACTCTCTACTCATCTCTATTCTCCATCATTCTAACACCATTTCATGCCACCCCCACCTCTAATTCTTTCATAACCCCATCCATATACAAATTGAATAACCAAGGAGACATAACACAACCCTGCCTCACTCCGCTATTAATACTAAACCAATCACTTTCGACACCATTTATTCTTACACACGCCTCACTATCGTCATACATACATACTTTTGATTCCATTCAGAAGCCTACCACCAATACCATATATCTAAACCCACACCTGCCATAGAGAGCTTCCTATGTGTAACCATATCCATTCCTATTGAAAATCCATAAAACCAAAATACAATTTTATTCTTTTTCTCTCTCTCATTTTCTCAATCATTTTTTTTTCAATATATATATATATATATATATATATATATATATATATATATATATATATATATATATATATATATATTTATATATCTTCTTTCCGTAAATATATATATATATATATATATATATCTATATAAGTGTCCTGAACTGTCTAAGGCTATGTCGATGTTTTTTTAAGACGTATTGCTGGTGCTGTACAAGAGATAGAATATAAGAACTTAAAGTAGCACATACAAAACTTAATTTACATTTAAAAAATTTAAAGTTTTTACCTTGAAAAACCTCCACTAGTTTAAGTCCTGAAAAGGGTTTCTTCTTTTTCCTCCAACCCAACTATATTCTATAGCTACTGCATTGGAAATTGTGGCATACAACAAGTTGAATACCATTGACCTCATCTTATTTCCACTTATTTATTTAAGTTCATAGGTCTGTCTAAAAGAAAAGAAAAATTCAACAAAGAGTTTATATATATATATATATATATATATATATATATATATATATATATATATATATATATATATATATATATATATATATATATATATATATATATATATATATATATATAACCATATGCTGCTCTATATATATATATATATATATATATATATGCTCACCAATAACAGTTTGTCAGTTTCACCCCAGAAATTCTCCATCACACTATTTACCCATGATAAAGGAGAATCTAACAAAAACCACACAGTTCAACTATACAACACAATGAAACCCATCAATAAAGACATAGTTTTCCTAGCCATCACATTCGATACTCAAATGTACATTACTCGACACATAAACAACATATTATGTAAAGCTACACACAAACTAATTAATTGTTCTCAAAACATTTACTAACACAAACGGTACTAGGTGGAAATCTTAAAAAAATTACTAGGATATTTTTCAATATTGCGAATTTAAAATTGTTAGTTATCTTACCAAATTCGTTTTAAATTCAAGGTTAGTCAATTTTTCCTCAATTTCTTCCAGCTCAGTCAAACATTTCACTGGAAAATTAACCATGAACTTCTGCTTGTGAACCATATCTTCAAATGTTGATTGCTGCTTACTTTCACCACATCATAAGGCAACTCACTGTGGCCATTTGTCTTGAGTATATGCAGTAGTTTTGTTAAACTTTTTTGAGATATTTGCTCCTCAATAGCCCATTTAGCTAGATTAGTTTCAAAAGAAATTACTGGTTCAGAGTTTGTGTTATTATTAAATTGAGGTGAAGAACTCAAGGTTTTTGACAAATTCTGAGAACAATATATTTCACACTTTATTTCACCTGATTCTGATGATGAATAAATGTCAAATTCATTAATACTTTCTTTAAAGCTATTAAGAGGTTGTAATGGTAGACCTATACATTGATCAGTCATAAGTATTTCAGCAATATTTGGTTCAGAACAAGCAGAGTTTGATGACTCTTCTTTAGATTGGATAATAGGCTGCTTAGCCCCTGATAATAAACCTAATTCTGTGGACACATTTTCATTTACAATTTTCCTTATGTGTCGTTTTGAAAAGGTAATTTTCCATTTATAAAAGCTAGCTGCCAGTCCTTATTACCAATTTATTTAGTGGGATTATTTCACATGTTATTTTATAAGCTTTAATATTATATATTAAATACTTCTATTATTATTATAGTGTTATTATATCTTTTTCTTAATGAATTAATATATATTTTACTATGTTATTTTATATATGTGTTTATTTATATTAATTTATTAGTTCTATTACAGTATATAACCATAATTGATTTACATTACCCATTTATTATTTTATTATTAAATGGGTATGTATTATTATGTTATAGAACTTAATGACATGTTTATTTATATTAATCATTAGTTCATCAATGGGATAACAGTTGAAATAGAACAACTGTTAATCAAACAACGAAACTTGCTCGAAAAATAATACCCACATCACTCCAAACGACAACACAGATTAATGCCCTAAACACCCAAATCATAAACTTAAACACACATTCTTCAAACAACTTCCAAACCTTCCTCACCAAGAACATCCAACACATGAATAACACCAGAATGTGGAAAACAAATAATACACTGAAAAACTCAACCAACCATCAAACACACACACTCATGAATCCATCAAAAACCCAAACACACAAAACCCAAAATCCAACAAACAACACGCAAACATCCTCACAACTCGCTTCTCAAAGCTGAGTTAAAAACCCACACACTCTCAAAACAGGAAAATCATCAAAGCCCTCAAGAAAGTAAAATTCAACCACTGACTAAAAAGAGCATAAAGAAACTCCAAATGACACAAAACAAAGCACAATTATCATAAAATGCACATCAATAACACCACAACACCTGCACGAAGAAACCAAAATTCTACCCATAGTCACACACCTGGATATGATAGGCAAACAATTCTTTTCCAAAACCAAAACACCTATGCCACATTGCACTCTCTAACTCCACCCACCACAGACTCAAACAACTTCCTTCTTCCCCAGCTCTATATTACAAACAAATTCTGAACAACATTCCATATCAACCAAACATCATAACATACACCAAACAAATCCACACGACACTATCAGAAAATTACTTAAGATGCAGACCACCAAACAACATTTTAAGCAAACACCCACCAGAAAAGCACCAGAATTCAATTCACTACCAAGAACCAGTCAGTCATCCTTGGAAAAGCTAAGATGTGGCCACCACCCTAACTTACAATATTACAAATACAGATTCAACCTCAACCAAACCACCAAAAACATTTGTCAAAACTGTTACCAGGCTCGGGAGGACACATCCCACTTTTTTCTCTCCTGTCTATCTAGATCAATACATAGCAACATGCAACATGTCATCCCTGGAGGATCGCTGGAGGAAACCGGTGGCGTTGGTGGGGTACCTGGATGTGGTATGGCCACTCCCATGATGGGATGGTCAGGGGTGATAATGTAGAATATATATATATATATATATATATATATATATATATATTAAAAATATAACAATAATATTATATATATATATATTTATAAATAAATATATATATATATATATATATGCTGCTGCTTATGCTGGTGGTGATATGTAAGATATATATATATATATATATATATATATAAAGGTGTAGTACAGGACTCCACATATTTTCAGAAAAAATTCTAAGTTCAAACGATATATCGATATATATATATAATGTAGGTCGATATATATATATATATATATATATATATATATATATATATATATATATATATATATATATATATATATATATATATATATATATATATATATATATATATATATATATATATATATATGGTAATACTGTAGACATCGACCAACACATTTTGAGACCAAAAATTTTCTAAGTTCAAAAAAATTTCTAAGTTCAGAAAAGTTAAGTTAAGTTAGGTTTTTTAAGAAAATTGTTTAGTAGCAAGCTTCTGGCATAATTCCAGAAGCTTGCCACTATAGAATTTTCTTAAAAACCTGACTTAACCCCATCTGAGCAAGTATTTGAACTTAAGAAGAATTTTCAGTCTCCAAAACCTTGTGGGTCATGTCTGCAATATTACTATATAAACCTATATATATATATATATATATATATATATATATAATATATGTATATGTATATATACTGCTGCTGCTATATATAACATATATATATATATACTTATATATATATACTTATATATGCTCTATATATCGTTTTTATGATTTAAAACTAACGAACACCCAAGAGTAAACCACATAGATATCAATTGTCTGGGTCTCTCGGCGTCTAAGTGGACGACGGGGGGGACTTCGTCCCACCTCGGCTCGGGCCCCCTACTAGAAATATATGTTTTAGGGGGCTTGAGCCGATGGGGGCCAGAGGGGGGACGAAGTCCACCCATCGTCCACCTAGAGGCCGAGGGACCTGACAACTGATATCTATGCGGGCTACGATAGGGTGTTTGTTGATTTTAAATCATAAGCCACTTTCCATATTCCTAATAGCATAATATATATATATATATATATATATATATATATGCTTAATATATATATATATATATATATATATAACGTTTAAACTTTTAGAATATATAGTCCATGCTAGACCTTTAATTTATATATATATATATATATATATATATATATATATATATATATATATATATATATATATATATATATATATATATATATATATATATATATATATATATATATATATAACGTTTAAACTTTTAGAAAATATATGGTCCTGTGCTCTACACCATTTACCATATATATATATATGTATATATATAACCTTATATAACATATATTATATATATATATATATATATATATACTATATATAACTCTATATATATATATATGGTAAAACTCCATTTGATCTAAATATTTTCTAAGTTCAAAATTTCTAAGTTCAGAAAAGTTAAAGTTAAAGTTAGGTTTTTGTGACGTACGCGTACATTAGTGGCAATTTTATGGCATCATTGCCCATGCTTGTCATAAATTTATAAAAACTTAATTCTTTTTCTGAGCTTTTCTAGGGCTTTTTCAGAAAAAATATATTTAGATCAAATACCACAGGCTTTACCATACATATATATATATACATATATATATATATATATATATATATCTATATATATATATATAACTATACTTGCATATATATATATATATTATATGAAAGGATCTATATTTAGTCAGTTCATATTTACTGCACAAAATTTTTAAGATTCAAAAAAAATTTCTAAGTTCAGAGAAGTTAAGTTTATTATTTAATAAATTTATTTTGTTTCAAAGATCTTGAATTATGGAACAGGCATGCCAACAAAAAAATTATCTTAAAACTTAACTTAACTCTGAACTTAGGAGACACGAACAATTTTCGAAAATATGACTGATTCAAATATAGAACAACACCATATATATATATAGCAAACAAAAAGCAACCAACCCTTATATATATATATATATATATATATATATATATATATATATATATATATATATATATATATATAATAATATATATATATATATATATAGTGCAAGAGGAGTGTCAACTCTCAATTTTTAAAAATAATAACAGGATATATAACTTTAAAAAAGATAATAATGAAGAATAAAGAGAGCGAGAAGGGAAACAAGTGAGAGATTAAATTTGTTAAAACTCCACATACTTTTCATTTTTGATCCATCGAGGTTAGGTCTCATTTCAGACAGTCTAGTTTAAGTTATGATAAGTTTTGTTAGGTATACACAGAAAAAATCTATGTAAAATTAAGAAATCTTATCATAACCTGAACTAGGATAGCCCTAAAAGGAGCACGTGGCCCACTAATTTTTTTTATATGAAAGCCTATGTGAAAATTTTAAACTTTGAGATGCTCTAACTTTTTTCCCTAAAGACGTTAATTATTTTCGTTTTTATTAAGTTCATTATTATTATTTTAGATTATATCCTGTGATTTTATTTATTTATTTTTTATATAAGAAATTTCTATGGGATTTTTAACAACTTTGAGACGCTGTAATTTTTTTTCCTAAAGAGAGTGACAGTTTTCCTTGTCATTCTTCATTATTATTTTTTTAGAGTATATCTTGTGATTTTATAAAATAAGGGTGTGACACACTCTCTGCACTATTATTAGTGGTTTCTCTTATCATATATATATATATATATATATATATATATATATATATATATATATATATATATATATATATATCTCTCTATATATGTGCTGTTTTATCTCTTATACTATATATATATATATATATATATATATATGCCCTCTAAAATAGCCAAATTGGACAAATGCCCAGATAAATGCCCATTACATTTGCCCAATTTATAAATGCCTGGGCATTTAGTCATTTACACATCACTAAGCTAGGGGTAAGTTTTTTTTTAACCCCAACATGGTCATGTTTTTATCCATATATATATATATATATATATATATATATATATATATATATATATATATATATATATATATATATGCTCTACATCTATTTATAGTGGTAACTATGTCTATATATATATATATATATATATATATATATATATATATATATATATTAAAAATAATAACTTTTCACATTCCATAAGTTGCCACTGGTAAAGAAAACAAATGGATACCTTAAAGCAATCTCATATTTCAAACTTGTCGAAAGTTGCCAACTTTGAATTTATTTTAATGGAAAATTTTAATTTAAACATAATTAGTTCTTCAAGATAATTATTTTTTGTTTGAAATTAGAAAATTTAACATTTAATTTAATTTGACCTAATGAAATAAAACACATTCAATACGATTGTAAATATTTACATATAGATATATAAAAATATATTTGTAATGTAATTGGGATAAAAATAAATGCAAATTCATAACATGTCCTATTATATATATAAATATAAATATATATATATATATATATATATATATATATATATATATATATATATATATATATATATATATATATATATATATATATATATATATATATATATATATATATATATATATATATATAAATATTGTCAATTACAATAAAACGGTATAAAATATGGTACATAAATAAATAATATATAGGAAAAAAGTATTAATAAAAAGTATTAAAAATTATATATGAATATATATAAATAATATATAGAAAAAATTATTAAAAATTCTTTAAAATATTACTCCGATGAAATAATCCCCATTACGGTAGAGTCGAAGCCAGAATTTAAGATCCACTCAGATATAAAATCGGATATCCACAACTGTTTTGAAGAATTTACTAAGAACATTCATAGGATGTCCACAATATCTCAATACAAGAACATTCTTTGGTAATTTGGTTATCACATTCTGAGTACATTCAGCAACCAACCCTTATGGAATATGCTTTTGGTAATTTTCTAAGCATACTCTAAGAATATACAAAATATCCCGGGATGTGTATAGAACATTTGGAACTAGTATGGAACGTGATGAGCATATTTTGTGCTATGTGGGATATATATATATATATATATATATATATATATATATATATATATATATATATATATATATATATATATATATAAATAATATATATATATATATATATATATATATATATATATATATATATATATATATATATATATATATATATATATATATATATATATATATATATATGTAATATATAAATATTAGGAAATACTTCTTTCTTATGATAGTATATTTCAATGACAATGTACATATATATATGTATATAATATATATAGTATATATTCTTTCTTATATGTATATAATAATAATAATATGTAATAATATATGTAATAATATATAGCAATAATAATAATATATATGAAATAATATAATAATAATATGTAATATGTATAACAACATATATAGCAGCAATAATAATATGTATGCATAACATATATATATATATATAACAACTCACAGGTACTACTACTAACAACAACAATAATAATAATAATAATATATATATATATATATATGCTCGAATATAAGATTCTTTTTATAATGTAACTATTTTATACCTACCAATTATACATTGATTTGATATGCTTTATTTTGTACTAATTATTCATAAAAGTCAGTTTATATTTTGCAAATGGAAGATTATTTAAATGATTAGTCAATTAAATCAAAAATAACTGCTACAAAAAAAAAAAAAAAAAAAAAAAAAAAATCTCATATATATAAAAAAAAATCACGTGCATTTAAATTACCTTATATCGATTAATTAATTATATTTGATATTATTTCTCCTTACTTTTTTTCTTTTTATATCTTGAGACTCAGGAAATATTTAAGACACCATTACCTGGTTGATATTGAGCGTGTTAAAATGTGTGTAATTGCCTAATAATTCCACCCCTTTTTTATTTTTGACTAGTTAGTTTCTCATATTTCTTAGAAACAGTTTTCTTTGTGAAGTATACAACAGCCTTTACTTCTATTATTTCTGTCTTCTATCCTACCATTTCTGTATTCATTGTGTGTTTATTTATTTTATTATGTGTATTATTGTGGTGTGTGTGTGTGTATCTTGTTGTGTGTGTGTGTGTGTGTGTAGTGTGTGTGTACTGCATAAAACGATGTGTGTGTGTGTGTGTGTGTGTGTGTGTGTGTGTGTGTGTGTGTGTGTGTGTGTGTGTGTGTGTGTGTGTGTGTGTGTGTGTGTGTGTGTGTGTGTGTGTGTGTGTGTGTGTGTGTGTGTGTGAA
>JABUQX010145960.1:0-5000 GCA_015478945.1 Trachelipus rathkii
GTTACTTATTCAAACTCTGAATTTGGGTGTTTTTAACCGTTTTCGCATTTATCGTAACGGTGTAGCGTGTGTGTTCCGCTTAGTGTGTGTGTGTGTGTGTGTGTGTGGTGTGTGTGTTTGTGTTAAAACAGTACGCATAATGAATAGGCATGCAAGACCACTTACAGAGGGGGACGACTTTGTAAAAAGGTAAAATACAGATTCTAATACCTTATATGGTTCCTTTTCCTTGAGAAGCGTGATTCGCTCAAAAAGTTTATTTATTTAAATATTTGATGGGATCGATATGGTTTTATTTTAATTATATAAAGGTGGTCAGTTCTCGAAACAGAAGTCGACGTGGAATCTTCAATAATTTGGCATTTATTAAGGACAGGAGAAGGAAGTCTATCACAGTCTCCCTATATCAAGGACTTGCTCTCGTCAGATTCGGTCGTCGGTTGTCAAATAGCCTGACAAAATCAACTGAGCAAAAATTGGTTGACTATTGTATTAACAATCGTAAATTAAATTACAGATGGTATCATATGTTGAAAGAGCTTTCTAAATTTCGGTATTGTCTTTAACAAATCTTTTGTTAATACAGCCAAATGAAGGTATGCCTGATAAAAATTTAAGGTTGAAGAATATATAAAACGTACGATATATTTTTAGAAAAGAGATTATACTCTTTCCACAAGGTTTTAGCAGAACAAACATCAATTTGCTCCTTTAAATTAAATTAAAAGGATTTCTCTTGAAGCTACTTATTTTAATGGTTTTATTTTCCTTTAATGTTTAAAGATGCTTTACCATCGAAAGAGCTAATTCTCTCTCTCTCTCTCTCTCTCTCTCTCTCTCTCTCTCTCTCTCTCTCTCTCTCTCTCTCTCTCTCTCTATCTCTCTCACACACACACACACACACACACACACACACACCGCACACCTACCCAGAAACACACACACACACACACTGAGATCTTAACATCTTAGCAGAACTGTGACTTACTATTCCTAGATATGCACAAATAAATTTTCGCCCATTGGCTGTGCGGAAAAGTTTCTTTATTTTCCTTGAATTGAAAGGAGGGGAGAAAAGGAGGGATAGAAGAGGCCAGAGGGTAAGGAACACCGGGAGAGGGAAGGAAAGGAGGAGGTTACGTAAACGAGAAAATCCGAAATTAAACGAAGGAATCCGAACGTGCTTCCTTATGTTTGGCTTGGATCAAAGTCTTCATATCTACATTCTTCTTTCAAAACATCTCTAATCCATCTGCGCAATATATATATATATATATATATATATATATATATATATATATATATATATATATATATATATATATATATATATATATATATATATATATATATATATATATATATATATATATATATATATATGGTGGTCTATCTCGAAGAGTTCAAATGTAACTAAACTACTATATTTACACGAATAAGTATCATTTTATTAATCAGGAGACATTTTACGCTTTTTTAAAAATTAAAATTGTTAAATATTAGAAAAAATTACGGTTTTGAAGATTGAAGATGCCCTTACTCGGTGAACTTTAAAGGTGCCAAAATATTTGAATTTTTTTAAAAAAATAACGATACCCATGGGTAAACAAGAACGATGGATAGAGTCGGGTCTCGGCCTACCGGGGGACGACGGTGGGGACTTCGTCTCCCCTCTGTCCTCCGTCGCTCCAGACTCCCTCAGATATAAGAAAAAACCGCATTTCTCAAAGCTAAAAAAAGTGGTGTTGGCAACTTTGCTCAGGTATAATGCAGGTTTCAAGGTCAATCAGAGCGTACAGTCGAGGTGTAAGATTTTACTAATATTTAAGTTTATTTATTAATAAATATTAATTTATTAAAAATTTAAGTTTCTTCGATGAAATTACTTGCTGAAATCAAAAATGTTATTTATTTCCCTGTGGTATAGTTTTCTAGTTTACATACCTACTCTTCGGGATGCTGGCCATATATATGGTTAAGGTTGCTGTAACGCGACACTTGTAGAAAAAAATTGCGGGTTGCCAGTTTGCTATTTATTTGTTTGTTGTGCGCGAAATAATAGACGTTGCGACTTTTTCCTAAAATTTCAAAATTTGAAATCTTGATAGCTATTTAAGTTTGCTTGGTTAGATATGGTTAATTTAAGTTATTTAAGATTAGAATGGATTTCTGGAGGCTCTGGTTTCCACCCAGCTTTTGGATCAACGTCGAGTCAAAGGCCCAAAAACATAAACTGTTCTGACTTTCAATTCCCTTGACCTCTATCTTGCAAACGATGTTGGTGTTTATCTCTTTTATGGTGCACCTGGCTTGGGTGCTCGAGGGGCTGTCACTGCGTACCTCCACCTTTACATACTAACAGAACTAGGGGTGCTGTCTGTACAGGTTTTGTGTTTGATGCGTGCTCAGGCTGGATTCGCTGCGGTGCTTCCCTTCTTTCCTGCCACATCTGTTTTGTGAATTCTCTCCCATCTTCTGTGTTTCCTGCTGAATTTAATCTCCCCCTTTAAAGCCTGCGTCTGTATCATCTAGTAATTTACTTTGGTTATTTGACTTCTGAGGCGTGCAACACCCCCTCCTTGAAAAGGGCTCTGCCCGTGAGTGGGTGGTGACAACTGTAAAAAAAATAATTAGAACTTGTTTTTAATGTTTTATAGGTTTTGAAGTTCTTTCCCTTTTTTATTCTGTTCTGGGGTTTCGAAAGCGGGCCGAAAAATTTTCTTACAATTATTATGGATTGCGTTCTTTCAGTTTCCAGCCTAAAAAAGGTGTTTAATTTGGGCACCGGTGTTGCAGGAGCCTGGGTATCCATGGCGGATAATCATGCATTTAGGGCAACGTGTATCACTCCTATGGTATTCTTTTGTTAAAAAAAAACACTGTCATAGCGTCTAATTCATTCTACAAACTACGTACATAAATCAAATTTAAACTAGAATTAATCTTTACCAGTTATAAACTTTATAAACCTGATGTGAAGACACAAAAAAATATATTGCGATTACTTTTGCATTTACTTTTTATTTAATGTATTAATTTATATATATATATATATATATATCTAAAAATATATATTATATATATGTATATAACTATATATATATATATATATATATATATATATATATATATGTATATATATATATATCTATATATATATATATATAATATATATATATATATATATATATATATATATATATATATATATATATATATATATATATATATATATATATATATATATATATATATATATAACTATATATATATATATATATATATATATATATATATATATATAACATATATACATATATATATATATATATATATATAATAATAATAATATATAGTACTTCATTCATTTTAATATGGTTTTCTTCTAAAGATTGTAAAATTAAAATTTTATAGCCTACATGGCAACATCAAATTTTTCCCATGTCGGTTGTGTAACCTTATGTATATATTCTTCTTCTTCTTCTTCTTCTTCATCTTCCTTTTTGTTTCTAAGTTAGGAGTAAGGTTATATGTCATCGGAAAAGAAGGCGTGAAAAATGACAAAGTCAGAAAGAAGAAGCCCAGCCTTACCGCCTCAGTACCATTAATTTAGTGAGAACTCGTCGCAGTCAAAAATCCACCCTAGAACTTCATAGGACCGCGATGGACCCTCACCTATGGTAGATCGTCAATGTAAGGGTTCATCCCTTTGCCCAGTCGCCTCTACTAAACTCACATTTCTCCTTCACATTCAGTTTTGCAATTCAATCCAGTTTCTTGGTCTGACTGGTCAGGTTAAACACACTCATAATACATCGCTTAGCCAACATTCACCATTCAGCTCCTTTCCATGGTAAACATCTAACCTTACTCTCTAAAACTGATATGTTTTACCCCTTTCTTACTTTACATTCTCCTAATACGTTTCATTCCTCATTTTATCAGTTCTTCTCATAACACCCCTAAGATTGTCCATATGAACATATTGAACTTTAGATCTATACTTCTTATTTCAGACCATAGTCTCAATACATTAACACGGGTAACAACATGCCCTCATGTGGACCCTGCTTTTATAAGACTGGTTGATTACCCCCAATTCACCAACGATTTAATTACACCAGCCATCCTGTGCCATTTCACAACTTTCCTAATACACTCATCATCGTTTCCCTTTTCATCAACATATATCCTAAATATTTAAACTCAGACACTTGTTCCAGCTGCTCACAATCCCAACATAACTACACAGGGACTGTTACCACCCTCAGCACCAACCCTTACTCTTATCGTTTACTTTCACCTCTCCTTTTACACACTCTACCAAATCTAGCAATCCTCTCAAACTCTCTTCGGATTCACAACAAATCATCCATATAATAGGTGGGCACCCTCCTCATTTCCATTCTCCATCAATCTAACACCATTTCCAAATTTGTACTCAACCCAAAGACTTGCTCCTAACCTCAAACCAAGGGACATAACACAGCCCTGTCTCACTCGCTATTATCCTAAACCAAATCACAAATTGACGCATTTATTCTTTTTTATATCTATCATCATATATATATATATATATATATATATATATATATATATATATATATATATATATATATATATATATATATATATATATATATATATAATATATATATATATATATATATATATATATATAATATAATATAATATATCATATATATATATATATATATATATATATATATATATATATATATATATATATATATATATATATATATATATATATATATATATATATATATATATATATATATATATATGTATAATTTTCCATTATTGCTGGAAACTGGTAATTTCAGTGACTTTCAACTATCAAAATAATTATATGCTGATTGTAAAAGTGTTTTGTCAAAGCTTTTTGATGCAAATGTGTTTATACTGAATATCTGATAAGTGGATGTTTTATATGATATCAGCCGTTGGCATCCTATAATTATTTCCCATTTGTTTCT
>JABUQX010145960.1:7500-10000 GCA_015478945.1 Trachelipus rathkii
ATAATATATATATATATAATATAATATTATACCAATTGATGGAGCGTCGATACAAAAATTTGTAGAAGCGATGCCGTGCATCGATGCACAAGATTTACTTTAGCGATCCGATGCACCGATGCTTGCTTCTTTGGCGCGTACTCGTGGCGATACATGTGTCAGCCTAATTACCATGTCTGATACTTTAGGATGAGTTATGGTGCGCGTTATATATGTATAACATATGTATATATATATATAATATATATATATATATATAATATATGTATATATATATATATATATATATATATATATATATATATATATAAGAATATGATGAGATACTAAAAAGATTAGGAAACCTGATTTTTCTCAAACACTGAATTTCCTTTTAAAAATACCAAACTGCTAAGCATTTCATCAGACAGTCTGCCTCTTTTAGGAGAATGAATATAACCTACCAAACTGAAGAGTCTTTCTACTGATGCTGATGATGGTAGTGGGGTGCTGTATTTAAAAAATGAAAAACTGCAAAACACCAGGAAAATGACGTAGAGATTCCAGTGAAGATTTTATTCGGCAAAATATTTGAGAAACCTCCATATCCATCGAATCTTCGCTTGTAGTCGGTGCCAGTTGATATTTCATAATCAAAAAAGTCATCGGCACTACTTTCAGAAACTGCATAATCAGTCATGCTATTTGGGCTATCTTTTTGGAGGGCCTTTATAGAATTCACCAGCATTTCTTGGACTCCTTTCGTCATTGCAGTAGTTTTGATGTCACTGTTAATCGAATTGATAGCCACTTTAACTTGAATCTTGGATTTGACACAGAAGCTAGTTTAGTTTCATGGCATATATCCAGATTGAGAAACTTCCGAAACCTATTTGAAAAACCCTTTGAAATGGTTCAGAAGTGGCTGACAATACTGAAGGGGCTCATTATTAAGGCGATTAATTTTTTTTTAATCAACTGCTAGAAGAGTTGGCAACAAAGCTCAATAAATGTGGAGTTCAATTATACCTATATACATAAATATATATATATATATATATATATATATATATATATATATATATATATATATATATATATATATATATATATATATATATATATATATATATAATTTACAACTTACAACAGCTCCCAGGAAAGGTCAAGACCCTGTCAAAGGGGCCAGAGCTCTTCTCCATCTTCCTCTATCCTCCAGGACTCCCTCTTCTCTTCTCCAGCATCGACAGCATTCCATGTCTTCTCAATGAGTCCTCCACCTACTGTCTCCACTCCCATCTCCTCATGGCCACTCTCTCCTCCTGCATCCTCTCCAGGTGTCCCCACCATCTCAATCTGGCTGCATCCATCTCAACCTCCTCTTATTTTAAGTTTCTTTGTCTGTCTCTTTAGTCTATCTATCATTCTTAAACTCATCTCTGCCGACTGGTTCTACTATCCCTCTCTTGTGGTCCTTCACTCTGTCTCTGCCCCATATAGGTAGAATCAGTGTTAACATCTCGTCGAATATCACCCTTTACCTCCATACTCATTTGTCTATCTTTCAGTATGGAATACACTGCTCTTACTGCTCCCCCATACTGAGCTATTCTACTTGTTATCTTCTGTACGTTTCCTCCTCTTCCAAATACTCCACTCAAGTATTTGCATTTCTCCACCATCTATATCTCAGTCCCTTCCACATCTACTCTCAGCTCTCCCTTCCTTCTCCCCTACTAACCACAATGATCTCAGTCTTTTATGTGTTCATAGTCAGACCGGCCTCTCTAAGCCTATTAACAAAACATGTGTTACCACCTCTCTCAGCTATCTTCCTCTTCGCTCCAATGCCAAGTCATCTGCACATGCCAGAATATCAGTCCTAATCTCCTATATCCTCTCTCACCTTCTTTATCACTACATCCAGATATGCTACAAACAAAATTGGTGACAACACGCTTTCCTGTTTGACTCCAGTTCTCACCTAAAACCATTCCTTATTCTATATTCTGTTCTTACATTACATTTATTATTCTTATACAAACTCTTCAGGGCTCCTCTCAACTTTTTATCCACTACATATTAGTCTCTTCCTAGGCACTGAATCAAAAGCTTTTCTTAGAACTATGAAAGCTACATATGCTCGTTCTGTTCTTTCTATATCCGTGCTGCTCTTTCCCCAGTCTGGGCTCTACTACCATTCTCAGCGTTTTCTCTAGTATTCTCTTTATGCCAAGTGTTCCAACAAGAATGTTACCCTGTAGTTGTTACACTCCCCTGTATCTTTTTTTCCCTTATATATTGGAACTATGATTGACTTTCCCCACCCTTCTGGTACTTCGCTCTCGTTCCAACACCTATTGAACAATTTCAGAATTCTTTCATTTTCTCTCCTCCCTCTTTTGTTAGTTCTATGGGTATCCCATCTTCCGAATCTTCATTGTTCTCAGAGTCACCTCCAACTCCTCCATAGTGATCTCCTCCCCCTCTTCATCCTCCCCTCCTTCAACTATCTCTTCTC
>JABUQX010145960.1:15000-17500 GCA_015478945.1 Trachelipus rathkii
GATAAATCAGTTTCGAAGTTAAAAGAGAAAATTTGTAAATATCCTTCTCTATTGGTAAGATAAACCTTGCTTATTCTTCCAAAGAAAGAGTTGTAATCTTCAGAAAAATAAGCTTTACTGAAAAAAATAAGGAAAAGAGTTTTAGGTAAATTCAAAATCAAACTCTTTATGAAGGAAGAAAAATTTTCTCATTTGAATGAATATAAGTATAAAAGGTACTGAGAAAATTACATTTATTTTTTTCCTTTTTTTTAACAAATTAGATTCATGTTGTGGGAAAATGTTCTGCTTTTAGTTCACCCCAAGCAACTACAATGCCAGAAAGAGTGCGAGATAGAGGATCCAAAAAGATTGCTGAATTGTTTACAAAGAAAAGATTTTAGGATTTCGAAGAATTGATTTTTTTGTGACTCTGGGATGAAATAAAAAAAGACATGAGTTGAGTTTCTGGATTTGAAGACGACTGAAATTTCGGAAGGCAGCATCCCTGCGGCCAATATAGCTCTGCAGCAAGCAGTCTTAAAAAGACTTAACTGTTTGGATGGAGCAGGTGGATGTGGCTATCGTAACATAATATGTATCAACATTTATGTAATAATTAATAAAAATAATAAAATAATAAAAATAAAATAAAATAATATATCAAGTAATAGTAATATCTCTAATATTTATATATCTATATATATATTATAATAATAATAATAATAATAATAATAATAATAATAATAATAATAATATTTATAATAAATACCATTAAATAAATACCTGATGTTATTAAGGATTCCGTATTCCCAAAGATATTCACTAGAAAAATACATGAGAACTGCAATCTATTAACTAATAATACAATACAGCAAGGATTCAACTTTTAACATATATATGTATATATATTTATAACTCTTAACAACAACCAATATGCTGCTATTTGCTATATATATATATATATATATATATATATATATTTATAATATATATAACTTAATATATATATATATATATATATATATATATATATATATATATATATATATATATATTGAAAAACTTTACTTTGACGTAAACAGATAATCCAGAAACCAGGGATTACAGAACATATACACTGATAATTTATTAAAATTAAATTCCTGAAAGTATGTGCGTTCCATAGGTTCGCCCATACTTCATTGTATCTACTATATATATATATATATATATATATATGTATATATACTTTATATACTATATATATATATATATATATATATATATATATATATATATATATATATATATATATATTCATATAAACAAAACATTGATAATATTGCATGCAATGTTAAAAACAAATAAATCCCCAAAATCTGGTTTTTTTTTAATTAAATAAGCCTTTATTTTTTTTAAAACAATGTTTTTTCCTATGCTAACTATATATATATATATATATATATATAACATATATATATATATATATATATATATATATATATATATATATATACTTAATATAATATATATATATATATATAACACTATCATACTATAATAATGTATAATAATATATATATATATATATATGAAGCCTATATAATAATATAATAATAATAATATGTATAATATATATACATATACTTATATATATATGTATAATAATAATAATAATAATAATAATATATTATATATAACATAATAATAATATAATATATATATATATATATATACATATTTATATCTAATAATATGTAATAATAATAATATGTATAATAATAATAATAATAATAATAATAATAATAATAATATGACATAATAATAGCAATAACAATAATAATAATAATTTATAAGTTATACATTTAAGATTGACCTAATATGTATGTATTTAATAATAATGATAACAATAATAATAATAATAATATGTAATAATATAATATATATGGCCTATAATAGGCCTATAATATAATATAATGTAATAATATAATAATAATAATAATAATAATAATAATCATATGTATATATATGTATTAATAATATCTTTATATCATATATCTTTAAATATATATAACAATATATAGACCTATATATAGTCTATATATATGAAACATCTATAAATACATACTTTTTACGTATATAATAATAATAATATATATATATATATAATAATAATATATATGTATATATATATATATATCATAACACATAAATATAATATATAAAAATGCATCTTTTCACATCTATATCACCATATATATATATATATATATATATATATATATATATATATATATATATATATATATATATAACATATATATATATATATGTATATAAATAAATATAACAACAATATATATATATATGCTATATATATATATACTATCTTTCACCATATCTACCTTCTCTTATATATATACCGATGCAAATATTTTATACCGGCACGGGCGTGGAAAGCAATTTGGCTTAAGTAAACAGCACTGTAAGGTTGCAAATAATGTATTATTGAATAGCCAATGGGTAATTTAATGTTTCG
>JABUQX010145960.1:22500-24964 GCA_015478945.1 Trachelipus rathkii
ATTATTATTATATTATTATATACATTATTATATATTAGTTATATTATATATATTATTACATATATATATACATATATATATTATATATATATATATTAGTTATTGTTATTAATATATTATATTATTATATTTCATTCCATACATATATATACATATTATTATTATATATATAGAGTATATATATATATATTATTATTATATATATATATATATTATTATATATATATATTATATATATATATATATATATTTATATATATATATATATACATATATTATTATTATATTATTATTATTATTATATATATATATTTATATATATATATATATATATATATATATATATATATATATATATATATATATATATATATATATATATATATATATATATGTATATTATTTATATATATATATATATATATAGATATATATATATATATATATATATATATATATATATTATATATATAGTTATTATATATATATATATATATATATATATATATATTATTATTATTAGTTAATATAGCTTATACTTAACTAATTGATTCCCAAAGTTTTCATTTTTAACTTTAAAAATTATATTAATATTTTACTTTATTTGTTATTTAGGAATATAAAACTTTATAAAATTGCCGCAATATGCCATAAGTACATGCAATGAATCTTCAGTGTTGTACAACCAATTAATTTCCCACCTTACTTTATAAATCATTAATATATATATATATATATATATATATATATATATATATATATATATATATATATATATATATATATATATATATATATATATATATATATATATATATATATATTTATATATATATATATATATATATATATATATATATATATATATATATAGAGTAGAATATATATATATATATATATATATATATATATATATATAAATATAAGGTTACATATATATATATATATATATATATATATATATATATATATATCTATAGTTATTAGTTATATAGACATATATATATATAGTTATATATATATATATATATAAATATCTACCTCTATATTTATATATATATATATAGTTAAGTTATATATATATATATATATATATATATATATATATATATATTGCAAATATGGCAAAATTTTATGGCTTAAATTGTTGGAATTATGCAATCTTGCTTCAATTCTTTGTATGAGAACTCAGCACTACAGTTTGTTTGATGGATTCAGTTTTATGCTTCAAATAAATTGTTTTTTATGCAATACTCTGCATCAAAATAAGCATATCTTATTCGCTTTATAAATAACTCATAAATACCAGAGGATAAAATACAAGCTTACAAAGTCAAAATATTATTATTGAACAAAATATGTAAGTAAAAAAAAATATTTGGATTCAGTTTATTTTTAAAATTAAAAAAAAAAATACTAAAATGACTTTCAATTATGTCTTTTAAGTCAATATTAAACAAGATAATAATGAAGACTTACGGTAATAAACCAAACTTCCAACAAAAAAAAAAAAAATCATTTTATTATTTTTTTTTCAAACAGAAAAACTAAGAAGTTTCTTATTTACAATATATATATATATATATATATATATATATATATATATATATATATATATATATATATATATATATATATATATATATATATATATATATATATATATATATATATATATATATATATATATATATATATATATATATAAACTCCGCTAGCGGACCTGATATTATTTTGTTCGCTATTATGAGCAGAGGCATGATGATGTGAGAGTGAATGGGCGCTGCTGAGATGGGCATGGGTGTGGGCGTGATGCCCGTGCCCGTGCCCATGGGCGGAACTATGAGGCACTCTGAATGCTCTCTGCTTTTCTTCAAATTCTCTCAACCTTTGTTTATATTTTTCTATTTCTTCCTGAAGAACCCGATTTTCTTCCTATAAATTGATAATAATAACAATTGATAATAATAATAATAAATAATAATAATAATAATAATAATAATAATAATGAAATCATATAATAATAATAATAGAAATAATATTATAAAATTTAATACAATAATAATAATAATAATAATAATAATAATAATAATAATAATAATAATAATTAATAATAATAATAATAATAATAATAATAATAATAATAATAATAATAATAAAAATAATAATAATAATAATAATAATAATAATAATAATAATAATAATAATGATAATGATAATAATAATAATAATAATAAAAATAATGACAAAGAATAATAATAATAATAATAATAATAATAATAATAATAATAATAAGAAGTAATAATATAATAAGGTAATACACACACACAATAATAGTAATAATAGTAATAACAATAATAATAATTTAATAGTAAAATAACACTGAAGCGGCGCACGAAACGCGAGCGTTTCACGAAATGCGAAACACAACACCCATCCAAAACTGAACGAAGTGGTCACAACA
>JABUQX010145961.1:10000-12770 GCA_015478945.1 Trachelipus rathkii
GTGAAAGGATATTTAGAACATAGGAGGAATATTTATGAAGAAACAGAAATAGGTTATCCCTAGTGGAGACTGCTAATGTTCTGTCATTTTAAACTATAGCTTATACAAATGTAGTTTTAGTTTAATATCTTTAACTACGAAACTTTTCAATTTTCATTTAATTATTTTTAATATGTGAATGGTTTGCTATAGGTAAGAAATAGTTATTTACTTTTTGTTTTATTACTTTGTATATATAACACTGGTAAACATGAAATTTCTTGGACGGGGTTTCGCAATTGATTATTGATGTGCTGATTCCAAAAAATGTAATCGGTTTTTGCATATCACATCGCATTTGTGAGATATTTGTGTAACAAAAATTTGTAAAATTTTATGATTTTTACCTTTTTCAAGAGGGTCCATCACAATTATTGGGATATATATATATATATATATATATATATATATATATATATATATATATATATATATATATATATATACTCACTATATATATATATATATATATATATATATATATATATATATATATATATATATATATATATTGGATTATATTTCAAATTATAATCGGATTATAAAATATCGAATTATCGATATATCGAATATCGATATTTTTCTGACGATAATATCGGATTTCACATCGCATTTGTGAGATATTGTGTGTAACACAGATTTGTAAAATTTTATGATTTTTACCTTTTTCAAGAGGGTCCATCACAATTAT
Organism: Trachelipus rathkii; assembly: GCA_015478945.1. Classification (NCBI taxonomy): domain Eukaryota; kingdom Metazoa; phylum Arthropoda; class Malacostraca; order Isopoda; family Trachelipodidae; genus Trachelipus; species Trachelipus rathkii. The sequence continues at coordinate 10,731 of JABUQX010145961.1, forward strand.
TGGGATATATATATATATATATATATATATATATATATATATATATATATATATATATTTCTATATATATATATATATATATGCTGCTCTATATATATTGGATATATATATATTGGATATATGAAGGGAGAGAAACAAATCGCAATGATATGACACATGTCTTTGATAGAAATATGTTAAACATATAATACAACTATGAATAAAGAGTAATATGGGACAACAATGAATGTAATAGAAGGAATGGGTTTAGTTAATGTAAACATACCTACGATGGTAGTAACTTTCTCTTCGTAGACGATCTACAGTGCATAGCGTCTGGAATATCCCTCATCAAGCTCCAACAATAGTCGGCCATCATATTGATATCCCACTTGCCTTGGTAACGTCCTTCCATGAACTTTAGATCTTGATGGAAGCGTTCAACCTGCTCATCACTAACATCGCCTAGGTTATCCGGAAATTTTCTTAGGTGAGAATGTAAGTAGTGCAACTTTATACTCATTCTACATCCATGAGAATGAAAACTGTCTAGCAGTTCCTGTACAATGTTAGTGGTTTTCGGCTTTCCTGTTCCCCAGAAAATTTTGTGCTACATCTGAAAAAGCATTCCACGCTCTTGCCTCTAACACAGTCATTGCTGTAGCAAAGGCAGCATCACGGAGTGTCCGTATTTGTGGACCATCAAATATCCCAGCTTTTTCTTCTCGTCCTCAGACCAGGAAACGTTGAGGATATATAGCGGAAGATTCACCATCATGGTCCAGGACCTTCACAAATTGTTTCATTAAACCAAGTTTTATGTGTAGTGGAGGTAAGATGATGTTTTCTCTCTGTACAAGTGGTTCACGTACGATGTTCCTGTCACCTGGCGTCAAAGTTTCCCTCGGTGGCCATTCTCTTTGGGTCCAGTGATCCTTTGCCGCCCGGCTGTCCAATATCACAGGAAGCAGAGATGTTGGTGAAACCACCAACGCGCTGACCGAACTAAATGTTTTCCATTTTGAGGGTCGACGCATATTACCATCCATGTACCTGATATTTTAGCCTCTCCAAACTGTCTTGATTTTTGCACACTCCTCTCTCATCCGTACCGAGTAACCTACTGGAACTGAAGTATACATGTTGCCGTTGTGTAACAACACACACTTTAAACTGCTCTTGGAAGTGTCAATAAACAGTCGCCACTCACCTGCATCGTATGCTAGGAGTCCCATAGCGAGTAGTAGGCCTGCAACTTCACTTACAAGTTTCATTTGACTGGAAGAGCCTCGCAGCTCAAGCTTCTCTGTTACGATAAAATGTTACTCTTGTGCATGAATCCCAGTAGTATTTTTCATGCAAACTCGAAACCAACAGCTCAGGACAATTTCGGCAAATACAACTCTCATACAAGATCGTTCAATTCACCCTGGGTGAACAATAACCGGACCATCTGACTGCCTTCAAGATGGATGATAGACCTCATCAGGGTAATTGAAAAATCCATAAAATATGAACTACTAAAAGTTACCATGCTTTCCCGAATATATTGCAGTAAACTTGCTACTGTAGATATATATGCGGAAGGTAACGTTTATACAGCCTACGTAGTGCGCTCATGAATTTAATTTTGTCATTTCTAGGGAATATGTAAAAATAGGGATCCATGATTGCACGAAAACGGGATGTGATACAGCAAATCCGAGAATATATATGGAATCAGCACCTCCGAATTACTATATATATCTGCTACAAAAGTCCATCCAAGAAAAATTTCACCTTTTTTTGTTGACCAGTGTAAGTTTTCTTTATTTTTACCTAAATGGATGACCGAACTTTGAAATAACTATTCGGCCGAATAGCGAAGTGATTATTCGGCCGAATATTCGGTATTCGGCCGAATACTTTTAGCCGAATATTCGGTATTCGGTATTCAGCTTTTTTTCACTATTCAGCTTTATCTAATATATACATAAATATATAAATATATAGATATAGATATAGAAAAATAAATATATACATAAATATATATATATATATATATATATATATATATATATA
>JABUQX010145963.1:2500-5000 GCA_015478945.1 Trachelipus rathkii
AACAACCCTTTTCAGAACTGTTACTTCAACATCTCTTTTTAGACATATTACCTCAACAACACTTTTCAGAACTGTTTCACCCAACAACCCTTTTCAGAACTGTTACCCACAACAGCTTCTTTTCAGAACTGTTACCCCAACAACCCTTTTCAGAACTGTTACCCCAACAACCCTTTTCAGAACTGTTACCCACAGCCCATTTTCAGAACTGTTACTCCCAACAACTATTTTTAGCTGTAGATCTATTGGCCAACTGGCATTTTCAGAACTATTGCCCCAACGACCCTTTTCCAGAACTGTTACCAGCAGCCCACTTTCAGAACTGTTTAGCAGCCCTTTTTTTATACTTACTGCCTAACAACACTTTCCAGACTGTTTACCCCAACAGCCTTTTCAGAGTTTTACCCCAACATCTCTTTTTAGACCTATTATAACTTGCACTTTCAGGGGCTGTTTTCACCCAACAACCCTTTCAGAACTGTTGCACACAACACTTGGCTTCTTTTCACAGAACTGTTACCCCCAACAGCCCAGCACAGAACTGTTACCCCAACAGCCCTTTTCGGAACTGTTACCCACAGTACATTTTCAGAACTATTTACTCCAACAGCTATTTTTTTAGACCTAATGGCCCAACAACATTTTTCAGAACTGTTACTAACAACCATGCTGGAACTTTGTTACCACAACAGCCTTTTCCAAGACTGTTGTACCCACAGCAGCCCACTTTCAAATTTCTTACCCCAACAACCCTTTTTATGCTGTACTAACAACACTTTTCAGAGACACATTACCCCAACAACTCTTTTGACCTATTACCTCAACAACACTTCAGTTGCCTTTGGAAGACTCCCTGTTTTCACTAACACCCTTTTCAAAACTGTGTACTGGCATTCTTTCAGAACTGCTACCCCCTAACAACCCCTTTTCCAGAACTGTTACCCCAACAACCCTTTTCAGAACTGTTACCCACAGCCCATTTTCAGAACTGTTACTCCCAACAACTATTTTTAGACCTATTAGCCCAACAACATTTTTTTCAAACTGTTTTAACAACCCTTTTGGAAGACTGTTACCCCAACAACCCTTTTCAAGAACTGTTACACAACAGCCACTTTCAGGGCTGTTACCTCAACAGCCCACACATGCTTATTACCAACAACACTTTTCAGAACTGTTACCTGCAAACCTTTTCAGGGCTGTACGCACAACATCTCTTTGGACCTATTACCTCAACGACCCTTTTTCGGAACTGTTTCACCAACAGCCCTTTTCAGGGCTGTACCCACGCAACTTCTTTTCAGGAACTGTTGCCCAACAAACCGGGAAGTGTGTTGCCCACAGCAGCCCATTTTCAGAACTGCTTTGCCACAACAGTCCCTTTTTAGATATTGCCCCAACCACAACACTTTGGGAACTGTTTTTAGCAACACTTTTCAGGAACTGTTACCCTCAAACATCCCTTTTTATAAACTGTTACCCCTGACAACACTTTTCTGAACTGTTACTACCCCCCAAATACACTTTTCAGAACTGTTACCCTCAACAATCCTTTTTAACTGTTACCCAACAACCCTTTTCAGAACTGCAACCCCCCAACAACGCTTTTCAGAGCTGTTATCTCCCGCAACCCATTTCAAAACTGTAATCACCAACAACACTTTTCAGAACTTACCTTTTTAGAACTGTTACCCCTAACAACCCCTTTTTCAGAGATTTTTGCAATTTTCTGTTTTAATAATTTATATCACACTAGATTATTTGGTACCTGTATGCAACATTGTAACTAGTAAAATTGCCAATGAAAAATTCCTGAATAAAATTATGCCAGTTGAAAACTATTATTATTATTATTATTATTATTATTATTATTATTATTATTATTATTTTATTATTATTATTATTATTATTATTATTATTATTATTGTTATTATTATTTTTATAATTATGATTAGTATGATTATTATGATTATTATGATTATTATGATTATTATTATGATTATTTTTTTTTATTTTAATTTTTATTTTAATTTTTATTTTTATTATTATTTTTATTATTATTTTTATTATTATTTTATTATTATTATTATTATTATTATTATTATTATTATTATTATTATTATCGTGTGTGTGTGTGTGTGTGTATTATTATTATTATTATTATTATTATTATTATTATTATTATTATTATTATTATTATTTTTTATTTTTATTGTTATTTTTTTATTTTTATTTTTATTTTTTATTTTTATTATTATTTTTTTTTTTTTTATTTTTATTTTAAATTTTTTTTTATTATTATTATTATTATTATTATTATTATTAGTATTATTGTATTATTATTATTATTATTATTATTATTATGTGTGTATGTATGTATTATTATTATTATCCCCAGCTGTACTTCTTCTTGTCTCTTATTATTAACTTTGTTTTCCTTCATTTCTTCTTCTTCTTCTTCTTCTTCTTCTTCTTCTTCTTCTTCTTCTTCTTCTTCTTC
>JABUQX010145964.1:7500-10000 GCA_015478945.1 Trachelipus rathkii
GCTCTGGAGGCTCTGGAGGCTCTGGAGGCTCTGGAGGCTGTTTGATTTATATAAAAAACGTAATTTTTAAGTTATAAACTTAAAAAGAATAAAAAATTTTTTAATTTTTTTAAATTTTTTTAAAAAATTTTTAAAATTTTAAAATTTTTAATTTTTTTAATTTTTTAAATTTTAATTTTTTAAATTTAAAAAAAAAAAAATTTTAATTTTTTTATTTTTTATTTTTATTTTTTTAATTTTTTTCTTTTCTGTATCGAGGATACATCATAAGAAAGATGTATACCAAGTTTCGTCGTTCTATGTCAATATTTCAGGTTTGGGGCCAGAGACCCCCTTTGGGGTGTGTACGGCTATTTAACCCATATATGATGTGAGTACCTTATATGATGGGTATATACCGAGTTTCATCGTTCTATGTCAATATTTCAGGTTTGGGGGCTCGGAGAGCCCCTATGAAAATGTTGAGCTTCGTATACAAAGAGGTTATCTCACCATCTAACACCCCTTCAAATTTTAACCCGATACGATAAACCTAACTACTACTATATATCGAAGCCAGAGGCGAGCCGGAGCCGGAGCCGGAGCCGGAGCCGGAGCCGGAGCCGGAGCCGGAGCCGGAGCCGGAGCCGGAGCCGGAGCCGGAGCCTAAAAATCGATTCCCTTCAAGCATTTCTGGTCTTAAACTGGATTTCACCTATATATATATATATATATATATATATATATATATATATATATATATATATATATATATATATATATATATATATATATATATATATATATATATATATATATATATATATATATATATATATATATATATATATATATATATATATATATATATAGGGAGTCGGAATCGGAGTCGGAATAGGACGGTGTCGCAACAGGAGTCGGAGCGGTACGGGGCGGTGCAGTGCGGTGCGATTCGGAACAGGAGGCTGAGCTGGAACCGAGGGTTGAACCGCTGAAGGAGACAGAGCGGGGTGTAGCAGAAGGCTCCTCAAAATTGAGATCGCTACGCGATCTCGATTTTTACGACGTATTAATAATAATATTAATAATAATAATAATAATAATAATAATAATAATAATAATAATAATAATAATAATAATAATAATAATAATAATAATAATAATAATAATAATAATAATAATAATAATAATAATAATAATAATAATAATAATAATAATAATAATAATAATAATAATTATATTAATAATATTAATAACAATAATAATAATAATAATAATAATAATAATAATAATAATAATAATAATAATAATAATAATAATAATAATAATAATAATAATAATAATAATAATAATAATAATAATAACAATAATAATAATAATAATAATAATAATAATAATAATAATAATAATAATAATAATAATAATAATAATAATAATAATAATAATAATAATAATAATAATAATAATAATAATAATAATAATAATAATAATAATAATAATAATAATAATACAGACAGACATACCTTCTGTCTGTCTGTCTACCAGGTAGACGATCGACCCAATCTCACCCGTAGGCCTAATCTCCACGTGCTTGGAACACGCAACAAGGGCGTAGCGGCTACGCTCTAGGAGGGGAATACCCCCTATATACATCCTAGGAAATTGTAAAAATTATAGAGGAATCTCACTAATGGATCACATGGCGAAGTTATATGAAAGAATATTAGAAAGAAAATTAAGATCAAAAATAGAGCCAAGATTAGGTGAAGAGCAGTATGGGTACAGAGTTGGTAGAAATACTACAGATTTAATGTTTGCATTAAGAATGATACAGGAAAAGACATGGGAATACAATAAGAAGGCATATATCGCCTTCATAGACTTGAAGAAAGCATTTGATTCTGTACCCAGAGAGAAGCTGTGGAGAGTTCTGGAGAGGGATTATGAAGTTGGAGGCAGACTGATAAAGGCAGTAAGAAGTACATACGTGAATAGCATAAGTAAGGTAAGAACAGGATATAAAAACGAGGAATGATTTGAGGTAAAAACTGGAGTAAGGCAGGGTAGTGTGCTGTCGCCGATACTGTTTATAGCGTATTTGGACACAGTCATATGAGGTGTAAAAGAGAGTTTAGAAGAGATTGACGGAGACATCATGGTATACGCAGATGATTTGGCGTGTTGGAGTGGAGATGGTGAGAGGTTGAAGCAAATGGCGCTGTGTTTCGCAGAAAAGTTGAGAGAAACAGGATTGAATATGAATATGGAGAAAACAGAAATAATGGTAGTAAGCAGGGAGGAGGAGGAGTTGATAGTGGAGGTAGACGGTAGAGAGATTAAAAATGTGGATAGATATAAATATCTAGGAAGCACTTGGAAGAGAAGGGGGGTGTGCAAGGAAATTACGAGTAGGATTGAACAGTATGGCAGGACTGTAAGAGCAGTATACCCCATCTTGAAAGATAAATATATGAACAAAGAGGTGAAGAGAGCAATATACGAGGAAGTGTTGACGCCGATA
>JABUQX010145964.1:12500-18635 GCA_015478945.1 Trachelipus rathkii
TTATTATTATTATTATTATTATTATTATTATTATTATTATTATTATTATTATTATTATTATTATTATTTATTATTATTATTAATATTATTATTATTATTATTATTATTTTATTATTATTATTATTATTATTATTATTATTATTATTATTATTATTATTATTATTATTATTATTATTATTATTATTATTATTATTATTATTATTATTATATTATTATTGATAATCGCTCATATAAGTATTAAGCACAGTGTTATTTCTGATAACAATAATGTGAATAATTTACTTTAACCGCGTTTTTCATATTTTTTACCAGAACTGGAACTAATAATTCAAGTTTATATATATATATATATATATATATACATATATATATATATATATATATATATATATATATATATATATATATATATATATATATATATATATATATATATATATATATATATATATATATATATTATAACTTTCATCTTTAGTCATGGTTGGGGAGCCTGCAAATTTTTGTCGGTTTCAAATTCAGTTTCATTATCTGTTTAAAATACCCATTTGAAAGTTTCCCGAATTCTGCTGCAAATTCGGAATCATATATTTTAATGTAAAACTTTTTTTAACCTGTCTCCTCTCTACTATAAAAGATTTTTCTTAGGTTCCGACTCCACATGTGTTTTGTTTATTAAATGAGTTTAAAAGAATAATAAAATTTCAATATCATTTTCATACCTTTTATTTTCAAGTTTAACTTGAAATATAGCTTGAAAAATACAGATATTTTCATTTTTCTTAAAATACCCGAAATTTAAAAAAAAAAAAAAAAAATTGATTTTATTTATTTATCTTTTATTTAATAATTATTCATACAAAAAAAATTTAAAAATATATATAATTCTTTATTGTATTTTTATGGTTTACTACAGTTGGAAATATAAAAACTCTCCTGGATGGTTTCCAGTTCCATTTCAAATGTAAAAGTAAACCGTTACCCAGAGGCTAAGAATCAATTAACAGTTGCAGCATGACAAACCCCACAATTTTATCGTTTTAAAATTTAAATCGAGGAGTTGGAAAATTTAAACATATACAATAAATTAAGTTAGAAGAAATATCTTGATATTTTATTTACTTTTGTAAAATAAAAAAATTAAAGCTTATAAATAATATAAAACTATTTAAAATATTTATTTTGATTTTAAATTTTTATGTAAAAAGTAACTTTAAATTAATGAAACAAAAAAAAACATTTACACTGCAGAGCTTTTTAATCGGTACTATAAAATGTTTTTGTAAAAAATTTCTTGATACTACATTTAAAATATTTTTAGAATAAAATTTTTGTTCATAATTACATCAATTTTTTATATATGACTCACATGAGCAACCAAGCATATCCAGCAACACAACGTATCCTCTACTTCCTTCATATCCTTTGCTATGTGAATATGAATTATGTTTTCGCCATTTCTAACTAGCAATCAACATAATTTAACAGCAAGTTTAGTGCCTTTTTTTAGTGTGTCTGTATGTGGGTAGGGGTGAAGGTATAGGGTGAGGAATCTTAAAATCCTAATGCAGATTCTAACTCCAAACAACGATAGTGCGGTGTTGTGAGCTGAGATTAATAATAATAATAATAATAATAATAATAATAATAATAATAATAATAATAATCACACACACACACAATATTAATAATAATAATAATAATAATAATAATAATAATAATAATAATAATAATAATAATAATAATAATAATAATAATAATATTAATAATAATAATAATAATAATAATAATAATAATAATAATAATAATAATAATAATAATAATAATACATATTAGTACGTACAATATATTTACGTAAATTTTCTTAAAGAAATATAAAAGACTGACTTTAATAATAATAATAATAATAATAATAATAATAATAATACACAATAATAATAATAATAATAATATTAATAATAATAATAATAATATTAATAATAATAATAATAATAATAATAATAATAATAATAATAATAATAATAATAATAATAATAATAATAATAATAATAATAATAATAATAATAATAATAATAATAATAATAATAATAATAATAATAATAATAATAATAATAATATAATAATAATAATAATAATAATAATAAATAATTAATAAATTATGGTAATTAAATATAAATATATAAATACAAATATATAATTAACTTTAAAATTGAAATATTTCATTACCACCACTCACTGCAAAGATCAATTCTTGAAAGCATAAAGACAAAATATAAAAGTCCACACAAGCCCAAGCTACTCAAACCTTTTAGGTAAGCATTTGTCTCGCCTTATTTATAAGATTTTCTGCACGATTATTGCGGAGGGCATCACGTACCGTAATGTGTGATCTCCACACCTCATGTGCACGATGTGAAAGTCATTGGAACATAATTTTTTCATACCTTTATCAAGCTCGTTTTGAAAATCAGCTATTATTTATTCGTTTTGACATTTAGTTAAATCTTTATCACGTTACATTGCCTGATTCCCTTCACCAACACCACTAACGAGTAGGGCCATTTTAAAAAAAAAAAAAAAAAAACACCATGCAGTCCCCTGCTTAATGCAATTCCCTCATGTGGGTGCAGACGTGGGACTTAAAGAGAGGAGGATTGAATATTGAAGGGAAAATAGATTAAGGCAAGGAGCTTCACAAAATAGATGTTGCTGGAAAGAAGGAGGCATTACAAAGAGTGATCCTTGAGTCTCCAATATTCACACAATATTCATGTGAGAGTAAGGCACCTCTTATGTTACGAGGACGACGCAGAGGTAGAGGATTGCGAGAGGTCAATTCTCTCCAGCACCTGCATTGTTATACCTATAGAAAAGAGAAAGGGTGCCAATGTCACGTCGCAGAGAAAGAGGGTAAAGGAAGTCTGAAAGTATGTTACGGTTTACAAGTCTCTTAATCTTGGCCTCAACCATACCCAAAAGTAGGGTGGAATCGGATCCACCCCAAATGTGAGAACAGTATTCCATACAGGGGCGGATAAGACCCTTGTATAACTGGAGTAACTGAGAAGAAGAAAAAAATTCACGCAATCTGAACATAATTTCCAGCATCTTTGAGGCCATTTTAGCAACCGATGTGATATGAGGTCTCCAAGACAATTCACTATTCACTATTCGTTTTTAAGTTTTCAATCGTACTGACCATGTTCGAAAAGGTATTCTTAATTTGCCTCTTATTGATTTCGAAATCTTATAAATCATCAACAAGTTGTTGGATATATTCACTGAATTGTTGCAATTTCGAATCTATTAATGCTAAAGTTGTAGTAATAATGTTATCTTCGTCCACATATCTAATATTAATAGCTAAATAATTTACTTTTTCCCTTGTGAAAGCATATATTTATAAATACACAAAACATCCTTAAAAGCATTGTTTTTTATGTTTGTTAGTTTGTTTATAATATCCTTCTTAAACCATTTTAAGAATGTTTTCCCTGCCTAAAGAGGGTCCCAGTTGTGAAGCAATTTCTCAACACAGTTCTTTAAAAGATAATTGATTATCATGGAGTTCCTGTTAATTTTACACAATGTCCAATCTAAAAATTCCCACTGTTATATATAATATATATATATATATATATATATATATATATATATATATATATATATATATATATATATATATATATATATATATATATATATATATATATATATATATATATATATATATATATATATATTAGGGCGTGTCAAATTTTTTGACTTACTTTTTTAAAAAATGAGGGGTCAAAAAGTTGTGTTTTGGTTAGCGATTCACAATTATATTTACAAGAACTGGCAATTACATTGGTTTGCTTGGTAAATAGATACTTCAAATTCGTGATATTTTCACGTTTCATGTAAAATTCGCAGCAAACTGTCTTCTCTAAACAAGTGCCTTCTTATCATTATTTCTGTCTGTACTTCTGCTCTAAGGTTAAGAATATACTTATATTATACTATAACAAACATCTGTAAAAAAATTTAATGCCACTCGTAAAAGTTTTTAAACTAGCAATACTCATTTGCAGCTGAGTGTCTTTTTATTAATTTTTATTAATATCATACATATAGTGACATTTTCTTGTTTTTCTTTTTCCAGGCATGATTGGTTTCCTCCACATGCAAAATCTGAAAATTCGGAACCATGGCTAGAAAAAGGAAGACAAGACTGGCAACTTCCACTCACATGAGTAACTTCATTGGAACTGGTCGAGAAATGCTGCCTTCTGAACTTCTGAACGTGATGTTCTAAGATATGGGCTTCTGATAAGAGAGCAGAGTGGGGAGAATATCAGAAATTACCCAGCAGCCACTTTTGCAAACGATATTTATCCAAAAGTGCTTGAAAAGTGGGAGCTAGCAAACAGTTGTTTTGTGGCGCCAATTTTAAATTCGAGAGTCACAGTCCTGAAGAAGATAGAAGAAAACTGGGAAAAGGCCAAAAACATATCACTTGGCAGAGGAAAACTGGAATTGAAAAAGGCTTTCATAGCAACGTTAGACAAGCTCTTTGACATCCTCAATTGCAAGTATGAGATTAAGCTATGTTCAGAAATTGAGGGTCCATGTCCAGGTGGTGCTGACTGTAAACATGAAGTGCACATCTCCTGCTCTTGTTCTAAGGATATGAAGATCCATGTCAAAGAACTAGTGTTTATTAATAGTCAAAGAGAGAAGGTTGAATATGTTGGACAGCATCAAATTGGATTACCAGATCTATCTGAGCACAGAAGACAAATTAAAAAGCAGAAGAGGTAAGAAGATGAATTAAGAAAAATTTCTGAATATAAGCAGAAAAGGAAGGAAGAGTTAACATTACAACCAAATGAAGTTCTTTTCTCCGACGAAGATGAAGAGCCAACTAATGTTACAGATGAAGAATCTGAAGATCCTTTGCAAATTCCATGTGATGATTTTGATGTACCTTCTACTTCAAGTACAAGTCAGCATAATATATTACAATTGCTCAATGTTGCATTGCAAAGTATTAGGTATGGTGTCGGTCTACGTGCTACAGCTGCCATTACAACAACTGCATTTTTTGGATGCTGGATTAATTACTGAAGGAGATAGGAGACTTGTGGTTGATCACAATAAAGTAAAAAGGGCACAAGAAAATGTCATGAAATCACTTGATGACGAATTTCATGCTTGATGCCGGATAGGCAATATTGAATGTATCTTCTTTGATGGACGCAAAGATTCCACTAAAATTCTGTTACAAGCAGATAACTCAAGTCATCAGTTTCCAAGTATTGTGAAAGAAGAGTATTACACTGTTTGCAGTGAGCCAGGTGGAAAGTATCTTTGCCATTTAACTCCAGAGAAAGACTTAACGAAAAGAAAACCTGCTGAAGTTATTTCTTAAAGAAAAACAACATTGATAAAAGTTTGCAGGCTATTGGTGGTGACTCAACTAATGTTAACATTGGCTGGTAAGAGAGCGGTAGTTGGGTTGAGGAAAGCTGAATCGCAAACTCATTTGGATGGTTTGTGCTCTTCATACTAATAAGCTACCTTTGGGCCACTTGATCACAGAGTTGGATGAAAAAACTTTGTCTAACAACAAGTAGAGTGGTAAGATTGACAACATGCTTGATACTGCAACAGAACTAGAAATCAATCCCTCATTTCTCAGAATATCCTTTCCAGGGCCTTTGGTTCCATTGAATGACACTCTTTTCAAAGATCTCTCTTCAGATCAGGTTTATGGTTAGAGGATAACTCAGGCCATAAGGACAGTTGTACTTCCAACTGATCTGGCATTATTAGAAATTGGTCCTTTAAGCCACTCTCGGTGGTTAACAATTGCAAATAGGATTTGTCGCATATGGGTTTCAAAACATGGCCTTAAAGTCAACAACTTGAAGATGTTACAACTGCTTGCGGAATACATTGTTGGCGTTTACTATCCCTGCTGGTTTACAATCAAATCAAAATTATCTTGGATGGAAGTACCTCGCAGCATTTTTTATCAATTGAAGCTCCTAAAATCTCAGAAGAAGGCAGTAGAAGATATTGTTTTGCCAACAATCCAACGTTCATCTTGGTTTGCATTTAATGAAATGGTGCTTCAGGAAACTTTTATTG
>JABUQX010145965.1:0-7500 GCA_015478945.1 Trachelipus rathkii
CGATGTACTTTGTTCAATGGGTGTTAACGTTCACGCATTATCGTAAACGCTTTCGCGTTTTCGTGCGCCTTCATTAACATCATCCAACATCTCATCAGACTGAAACATCGGCAATACGTCTTTTAATGATGCACAGGGGTTAGCTCCTGCTGCAATATCTTGAATAGTATGCAAACCTGTTCTTACAGCTTTTTTACCTATATATTCCACACCTCTCCTGAGTATAGGAATTGAACTTCTCTATAATTTGGCGAAAAATCCACCGAGACCATACCACTCTGCATTTTGACCCTCTGAACACCCTTTCTTCGTCCATTATTACAGGAGCTTCTTTCTTTTACTATCTTTGCGCGGTGAGAGTATGTTAATGAATGAAAAAAATATAACTGACTACACCTCTTATATATAATCCATTATGCTGTAGTTACAGCATCTGTTTCTTTCTAATATGAACTTTGCACAACAATGCCCCGTATGTAAATGGGAAGGGATTTCCTTCTACATCTTTTATATGCAATCGTACAGAGTCAAAATTTGATCTATTTAGAGGTAGATAATGAACATTAGGGAATGTTATAACTTTACTCTCTTTGGAAAAATATACTACTCTTAATAAAGGAGCTTTAGTATTACCTACATATTGATGATCAATTATGTTTGTATATACATAAGCCATACCTGGGTGGTTGAGTATCTCGGAGGGTGTACATGTATAATGTAGTACTCGGTCTGCTTCGTCTTTTTGTTCATGCCGAGTCATGGGGTTATTCTCCACAGATAGTATAACCCTCTGCAACATAGTAGGGATATCATGGAAGTATGCCAACTCAGCCCATCACGTCTACGAATATGTTTACGCTGCCATGGTGAACGTCTGAGAAAAAACATATACGGTCTCACAGGTTTACACTTACTTTTGATCTTAAAGTATTTTATCTTCATAGGTACGCATACATCAGTTTTGTATACAAGTCGCATAATGCTCCATATATCAAAGGGAATCAGTTTAAATAAGTAAAAAATAACAGGTACCAGTTTAAATAATGCCTCATAGAGCAAATTCTTCAAAATATTCTTTTATTTTCAATTGTAGTCGTATTCAACACCTTGCCCATTATGAGTCGCACACCAGTCACCGATACATCTTTCACTTGCCAATATAGTTTTAACATTTCTACATGCCTCATCAGAATTAGTTATTGAAAATTAGAGTATCTTTCATAATCTGTATATACCATTTCATAAATACTTCATGCTTCTCTCTTTAAGATTGTGGGATTTATTTAACACAGTTGTAAAATCAGAGTTGTGCATCAAGGATGTAGAGTAAAGGGGCTGAAGACAGGAGAATTTAAATAAAGTGATCTACACTCTCCCATGGTTATAAACCAGCATTTGATTAATGGATTCTTGTTCACTGGCTTTTATATAAAGAAATTAACTTGTGAATTGTACCTTCACCATGCTGTTTATTTCATTATAGGCCTTTGTACTATTATTTTTCTATTTTATATTCGTGAGTTACAGGGTTGAACTTTCTGTATTTCCTGTTTATAAAATCCTCCTTTTATCTTTTCACTTAAATATAATCTTTGGAAGTGACATAATTTCAAACATCAGTGGGGGCTTCACGTATAGCCTAACTTTAAAAAACTTCATAGACAATAAAAAGCTGTATCCTTTTCTAAACACTGTCTATTCAGGATTTTGCCATACAGTCATTCACCTTTATTCCTGAATTATCTTCAATTTTCTGCACACCCTGTTTATGTTGAGTTTATCATTTAACATTTCTAAAGGGTTTATATATAGTTTCTATAGAAAGTCATTCATAGATAATGCTAGATGGTCGATATATCAATATATTTAAAGTAGTATGTTTTAGTAAAAAATACCTATGCACATACACTCTTTTTAATCACGTCTACGCTGGACTCTTTAACTATAGCTTTCCTTATTGCACAGAATGTATTTATGACACCCTATATCATATATCTTTGGGTTAATTCTTGAAACTCGTGGCCTAAGAACTCACCACCCATATCGATTACGAACATTTTAGGCCACCGGGTACCAAGTTCCACTGTTTCTCCTCATTTAGCGGCACTCACAGTCTCGGATTTTTATCTTTTAATAATTTTAACCATGAAAGTATCCAGAGTATAAATCAACCATTAGCATGCCATTGAAAATCCTTGCCATAAGGAACTATCATTTAATCATTTCAGATAAATCTATCTGCCATACACTATCGACCTGTGGAGCTACAGGGTTTCACTAGTAGAATTTTTCTTACAGGTTTATGTAGAGTAAATGCTCTTCCTTTACTCAATATTTTTTCAACTCTTTTTTCTCAATATTAGGAAACCTTAAAGCAAACCTTGTGAATCCCCCAAAACTATTTGGTTCCCTCAGATTGAAGTAATACTTTTCAACCAGCTACGTCAATCCATGTTGACTATACATTCCTATGGCTGAATATATATATATATATATATATATATATATATATATATATATATATATATATATATATATATATATATATATATATATATATATATATACTATATACTTCTATATATATATATATATATATATATATTAAAAATATAATTTTTAAAAAATAAAAAAGTTAAAAGGGTTAAAGAAAAAGGTCTAAAATAACATATTTATTTATACACAAACATTACAACTAAATAATCAGCATAAACAGCGTATATATGATAATACATAATTACGATTTAATCCAACTAGGTCTAATATAAGGTGTCGTTCTTATTCGTCCTCTGGTAACCCGTTTAAATTTATCTGAAGCGTAAGAAGTACCTGTGGGACTTAAATCAGGTCTTGGCGATCTTAATAAGTCTACTAGTCAGAACAGTGTATTTAGATTAAAGTTCTGGGGAAATTAATAGTCTGAAGTTCTTGTTTGATCTCATTCCATCCTTTTACAGGACCCTTCGTCCAATTACGTGAGAGATCAGCTATCAAATCGACAATATTTGATCCTTTAACTATTTCATCATCAATTATGATCTGCCCTGATTCATTCAAAAAAAATTGATCTTTTAAAATATTATATAAATCTATTCCTGATTTACGCACTCTAATAGGTAAGCTCTCCTTTAGGATATTTTTAAATCTATCTTCATTTTTCACTTCAAGTTTTATTTCATTAGGTACATCTGAGTCATCGGATATAGGATTACGTAGTGCTGCATGTAGATGTAAGTCTTTAAGATCTATCAATTTTTGTATGGCATTTTGGTATAAGATACGTTTTTCATGGATGTTAATGTCTTAATTTAATATCATGTGCACTTCTTTCTCGTAATTGGTTATCTGTTCAACTTTAGGATCATATAAGCTATGAGGTAGAGGTTGCTGAAAAGATAATGATTCGTTCACAATATATGGATTCTGATGGTGCAGCTGTTGTTGATGTGAACGAGATTGTAATGTCGTTGCATTGTGGGGTAATATCTGCGTATATTGGGGTTCTGAATGATGAATCCGTGATTGTGGATTTTGCATAGTGTGCGGCAATAACTGGTCATATAGAGGTTGTGAATGATGAATCTGAGGAATTGAATTTTGTACATAGGATGTATTATTATACTTCATTTTCTCATACTCATTATATGGAATTACAGCAATCTTCTTTATTATTGGGATATCCACTTAGTTATCAGTGGCGCTATAACGGAGAAGAGTAATGGTAGGAATACGCCGCCTCCTCTCTGTAGTAACTTCTTTTTATTTTTCAGATTTTTTATGTTAAGGGAGAGTTTTTTAATGATGTTTCTATAACGACGTAACTTTACCTTCTGCGGCCTGTTTAAAGGAACATTTCCTTTTATAAGATTTAAGCAGACTTCACATACACATTGGCTGAATTTCTCATCCTCCCTAATCAGTTTACGTTTTTCAGATGGTTTTAGTTTTTTAAATTTTTTTATAAGAGGTAAATACTTTGCAACTAGATCACTCATTATTCAGGTATGTATACAGTTTCTATCTCTTAGGGAAGAATGTTGGTACGGAGCAACACTCTGTACGTGTTTTGGGGGTGAAGTTCGCAATCAAATAACCGTGGGGGAATGAAGTAACCTCTTTATATACTTTTAAGAAGAACTCTTTCCGTTAAAAACAATTGAGTTATAATACATTAATTTGATATGTCTCTTCTCTGTCGAAACAGCAGTAAATACTGTGAATTTAAAGAAACACTTCGCCTATGCTTGCTTTGATGAAAAATATTCTGTGTTATGAAAAACATAGAGATATTTAGATGGTGAGAATAAACGGTGAACGCTTCTGCTATTTCCAAATTCAATTTGTGCATTAAATCATCTAATACAATAATTTTATGACCATGTATATTGTAACAATGATCTAATATCGTATATACCTTCATGAAATTGAATAACATATTTATATTCCTTAAACTTTTCCTGATAAACATTATAGCACCATATTATTTTTGCCGGGATATGCTCAAAAATCTCCATTTCCTTTAAAAGATTTAATAATAGAAAGGTTTTACCACATCCTGTTGGGCCTGCTACAAGACATGTTGCCGGACTTCGGAACGTAAATTTCTCCACCTCCATACTCGACAAGTGATTAATGAATAATGAGAATAATTAAAGCAGTAAAGCAGTAAAGCAGTAAAGCAGTAAAGCAGTAAAGCAGTAAAGCAGTAAAGCAGTAAAGCCGTAAAGCAGTAAAACAGAGGCGAACTAACCCCTTTGTTGCTAGGCAAATGCGCTATTGATTTACTGTTTTACTGCTTTAAGGTCTGTAAAGTATATGTTTTTAATAAAATTTCGTACAATTCTGGTTAATAAAATGATTATATAACATACACTCGGTGTTTTTCTTCTTACATTACAATTTTTAAAAATTTATAAATAAAAAAGCATTAAAACAAAAAATAAAAAACATAATGTTAATAAATATATGAAGTTTAAGTGCATGTGTGTGTGTGTGTGTGTGTGTGTGTGTGTGTGTGTGTGTGTGTGTTGTGTGTGCGTGTGTTTGTTAAATAATAGGCATGAAGTAAATAACTGGAAGTATAATAAAAATAATAATAATAATAATAATAATAATAATAATAATAATAATAATAATAATAAAATTTAATAATAATAAAATTTATTAATAATAATAATAATAATAATAATAATAATAATAATAATAATAATAATAATAATAATAATAATAATAATAATAATAATAATAATAATAATAATAATAATAATAATAATAATAATAATAATAATAATAACAATAACAATAACAATAATAATAATAAATATTAAAAATAATAATAAATAATAAAAATAATAATAATAATAATAATAATAATAATAATAATAATAATAATAATAATAATAATAATAATAATAATAATAATAATAATAATAATAATAAAAATAATAATAAAATATGACGTAAAAGCAGTGATAAAAGCAGTAAAAGGCAGGCAAGAGAAACGATGGAGACTAAATCCACCTCCTAATCCCTACTAATCCGACTGTTGCTGCTTAACTAGCACTATTGATTTCTTTGCTTAGAGGACACCAATAAATATTTTTAATAAAAGGTTTCGATTTTTAAATTTTATTAAAATAAAAAAAAATGTTTATATAACAGACACTGTGTTTTTCTTCTTACATTACAATTTTTAAATAAAAAAGTATTAAAACAAAAATAAAAGAAAACATAATGTTAATAAATATATGATGTAAAGCAGTAAAGCAGTAAACAGTAAAACAAAGCCCCTTTTAATCCCTGTTGCTAGGCAATTGGGCTATTGATTTACTGTTTTTACTGCCGCTTTAAGGTCTGTAAAGTATATGTTTTTAATAAAAAATGTTTAAGTATGAAATGAAAATGGATGACTCATAGTATATTTGAAATTCTTTGAATAGTTTACATTGATATAATATTTTTCGTTCGCGCGGTAATATTGCGCCTGCGGGCACACGCGGCGGCGGTTACGCGGAAATATTGCGCCTGCGGGCGCACGCGGCGGTTTCGCGGCGGGGGTCACCTGCGGACGCGGACGCGGACTCGGAAACGTTTGCGTTCACTGCCCAAATGTGTAACTCTTTAGATATATATTCTGTCGTGCTAGAAGTGCTAGAAAAGGCTAACTCATAGTAGGAAGCATCCTAGCAACATATAATATACACCAATCGATTCCTCATACCTTATAACCTAGGGGTAGACCCCAATATTAGGGCTATTCTAGGCTCAGGGGAGGCTAGAAAAGGCTTGAAAAAAGTGGCACTCAGGTGGCATTATGTGGCACTCAGTTGGCACTATGTGGCACTCATTGACACTCACGTGGCACTCATTATCACTCACCTGGCACTCATAGAATACTCATAGAACACTAATAGAACACCCCTAGACACTCCTTACGGAGATTGGGAACCATCAAAGTTGAACCGTAAAAGTTGAACCATCAATAAAGCTGAGTCATCAAAGATGAACAAAGTTGATCCGACAAAGATGACGTCATCAAAGTTGAGACATCAATAAGGCTGAGCCTTCAAAGATTAGCCATCAAATTTGAGCCATCAAAGTTGAACCATCAAAGTTAAGCCATCAACAAAAGGGCCATCAAAGCTGAGGCATCAAAGCTATGGCATTAAAGCTGAGGCATCAAAGCTGAGGCATTAACATATCGAGTGAGTGTGTGTGTGTGTAAGTGTAAGTGTGTGTGTGACTGTAAGTGTATATAGGTGAGAGTAAGTGTCTATGGGGGAGTGTAAGTGTCTAGGAATGAGTGTAAGTGTCTAGGGGTGAGTGTAAGTGTCTATGGGTGAGTGCAAGTGTCTATGGGTGTCATAGTGTTTGTGTAGGTGTAGGTGTAGGTGTTGGTGTAGGTGTAGGTGTGAGCTATGGTAGGTGTATGTATCTAGGGTGGGTGAATGTATCTATGGGGGGTTGGTGAGGGAGTGTGTGTGTATATAGGGTGGGTGTATGTGTCTAGGTATGTGTGTATGTGTCTATGTGTGTGTGTGTTTGTGTGTGTGTGTGTAGGTGTAGGTGTGAGTGTAAGTGTCTATGGTGTATGTATCTAGGGTGGGTGTATGTATCTATGGCGGGGTTGGTGAGGGTGGGTGTGTGTATATAGGGCGGGTGTATGTGTCTAGGTATGTTGTATGTGACTATGTGTGTGTGTTTGTGTGTGTAGGTGTAGGTGTGAGTGTAAGTGTATATAGGTGGGTGTATGTGTGTATAAGTAGCCTAGCGGGTGTGCGTGTGTGTATAAGTAGCCTAGCGGGTGTGTGTGTGTTTGTGAACTCGCGTTAATACCAAGGCAGGTACCTACAGGAGATACCTACATGACCTCAAGTTAGGGTAGGTACATACATGACAGGTATATACAGGACGTTAAGTTAGGACAGTTCCCTACAACAGGTACTGCGTCAGGTACATGCATGAGTTCGATTTAATCCCATTTAATCCCACGAACCTTTA
>JABUQX010145966.1:15000-27652 GCA_015478945.1 Trachelipus rathkii
TATATATATATAGTATATATATATATATATATATATATATATATATATATATATATATATATATATATATATATATATATATATCTTATTATATATATATATATATATATATATATATTAGGGCTACCATTTTGGTCTACATGTTATAATAAAACTTGACGGGGTTTTTAGGGGTTTAGAGAGTTTGCATCCCCCCCCCGCATACTTGTTACCTTTACTTTTCATCATGTAACATCATCGTAGACGAAGTTACTTACTCGTGACTCATCCTTAAGTTGTGCTGCCCCTCCTTATATTGTAATTTTCAATCCCCCATTAGGGTGGGTTAGAGAGCTCGTGTCCCGCTAAAATTTGGTGTACTTAGAGGTGGTAACGTAACCTTGTCGTAAACAAGGGTACATGGGGCTTCATCCACAGTAATGGGATAGAGCCCCCTAAAGTTTTAGATCCCCTTTTTAAGGGGTTAGACGGGTGGTATTCTTCATGATACTTGATATTTTTTTTAATGATGGTGTCACCTCGTCTTAGACTAGGTTACGTATCCCTGCACCCCCGTAAGGGGGTTCCTCCCCCTATTTAATATCTAATTTTTCAGCATCCCATTAGGGTGTGTTATATAGATTGTATCCCTCTGAAATTTGGTATACTTATAGCCTATAGGTTACGTATGTCTGTAGCTTCCATTAAAGTTTAAATTTCGCTCCCCTATATGGGTGTGTTTGAGAGTTCGTATCCCCTTGAAACTTGGCATGCAGATGGTCATTCCATCTACTGAGCAACAGGGACAAAAGTGCATTTATTTGCTTAAAATTAATGATAATTGTGTTTAAATAACATTTAGTGGTTAATTCAGTGATTTTGGTTTATTAAATTTAGTATTTAATGCGCTCGGCGTTTTCGGGTTCAAAGTAATATATTGTGCTCAAAATGATTGTTTAAATAATAAGGTTCATTTTATCAAAGTAAGACCTTCTTTACTTTCAGTGAATTACAGAAAACATTACAGGAAATGGTTTGTTTAAATTAGCTATTTTTTTTGGAATATGAAATGTATTGATTTTAATTTTTAATTATCTATTTTTTTTACATGTTATCATATTATTCTTTTTATGAACTAATATTTTTTTAATAGAATATAAATTTTTTTTTGTGATACTATTTCTTATATTTGTTAGATTATGTAAATACCTCTGATTTTCGTGCATGTAAGATTTCGTGGTCTTTTTTTTGTCTTAGACATTTTATTGTTTTATGCATTTTGACCAAAAATTTTGTAAAATATGGTTTGATTTTAGGTGTACTTGAGAAATATGTAAAGTGTAAAAATAATGCATTCGCCGGCAAGTCAGCGAAGCTGGTAAATATAATAGAATTTGATTTTAATAAAGACTGTATCCAAAAAGCAGTTTTATTACCTACAAGAGAGCCTTCAAAAGAACATCAACATTATGATCAACTACAACCAGTGAAGTGGAGGAGCAAGCAGATAATAAGAGATAACTCCCAACACTCCTGCCACTTCATATATATATATATATATATATATATATATATATATATATATATATATATATATATATATATATATATATATACGTTATATATATATATATATATATATATATATATATATATATATATATATATATATATATATATATATAATAAGAAGATGAAAACATAATTCTTGGCAAACATTTAATGGACGTTTCGAGTATATAATGTATCCATCAATAGTACTGCAATTGATAAATGATATAATTTATAACACGAAAATAATAAATGAACTATAAATACTGTAATATAATGAATGAACATCATATGAAATTTAGTAAAGCACTCGAAAAAATACCTAAGATTAAGTCAGGTTTCATTCCCACTTTAACAAATTTTTAGTAACTTTTATTTTGCATTTAGCCTTCTCTATGAATGGAATCTAACTCAATCTTAGTATTTATCGTGGCTTTATTTTAAATTTACATATGTGTTCATTCATCATATTACAATTTTTATATTAGTTCATTTTATTTATTTTTTGTTATAAAATTATATTATTTTATCTCAATTGCGGTGCTGATGATGGGTAACGTTATATACCTGAAACGTCTATTATAATAAATGTTGCCAAAATTATGTTTCATCTTCTTATTCATCTATAAATGCCGGTTCCTTAAGGCGGCTCCACACCTTGGGAGTTTGTTAAACCCTTGAATCTTTGGTTTTGCATTTGTTTTTCCTCATATGAATGTACGTCTACACAAATTTACTGTGTTAGATATGGCAAAGCTTTGCACAGCTTTGCTCGGTTTGCCAAATACACAAATCTTTTCCATCGCTTGTGGAAAAGATTTGTGCATTTGGCAAACCAAGCAAATGAGCAAAGCTTTGCCAAAAATGACCCATACACACACATGTGGTGTTTGGAAAAGAGTTTGACGAACTCTTTTCCAAACACCATATGTGGAGCCGCTTTTAGAAATAAATCTATGGCAACTATATATATATATATATATATATATATATATCTATAAAAAAATATATATACACGAGAGTGAGCACTATATATATATATATATATATATATATATATATATATATATATATATATATATATAATTATATATATATATATATATTATTTATTATATATATATATATATATATATATATATATATATATATATATATATATATATATATATATATATATATATATATATATATATATATATATACAATATATATATATATATATATATATATATATATATATATATATATATATATATATATATATATATATATATATATATATATATATATATATATATATATTTATATGTAAGCTTACAAGTGACCTCACAAGAATTCTAACTCAAATAATATTTCGCAATTTTGTCATCTTTCAAAATTATATTTTACCAGCGCATTAGAAAATAACATAATTATATGACGTAATGTGCTTAGTTTTCCGTCTGGCTGTCTGTATGTGTTTTTTACTAAATATTTTG
This sequence comes from Trachelipus rathkii, assembly GCA_015478945.1. Lineage (NCBI taxonomy): Eukaryota > Metazoa > Arthropoda > Malacostraca > Isopoda > Trachelipodidae > Trachelipus > Trachelipus rathkii. The sequence continues at coordinate 18,012 of JABUQX010145966.1, forward strand.
TATCTACGAAACCAAGTAGGTTACAAACCCTATATTTGGGATGAGTACTGTTGTGTGTAGTGCTAATGACGACAAAAAGAAGTATCAAATTTACTATAAATTTAAAAATGGCGGCCGTTAAAAGTATTTGAGGTGACATTCCATGAAAGCGGATGACTTAGGTTAAAATGTTAAGGAACCAAAAAACACCTATTGTTGTACGCAGAATCAAATGGTATAACATTTAATAAATTATGACTATTAATAAGGGAGAATGTAAATTTTATTAATTGGAAACATCTCATTTAAATAATAACAACTCTTCCACAAACAACTACTCCTTCCATTAAACATTTCAGCACATTGTTAACCAAAACAACCAACTACTGTATACAATAAATGCACTGTCTGTTTGTGTTACGCATTACAATGTAACTCATTGACTGTGTGTGTCTCTTACGTGTTAATTACCACGTGTATTCATACTCTGAACTAGCTGACATGCATCTAATGTATGGGATGGCATGCTGCAATAGTTCTGCAGCAAGACGTTTGTACCAAGAGAAATATCCCAACCGAATTTGTCCAAGCGCAAGGTTTTTTGCCACTATTCATCAACGCCTGTCTGAAACAGGGTATTTGCAGTCCAAAGAGCACACTAATGCAGGCAGACCCCAATCTACTAGGACTGTTGATTTAGAAGAATTAGTTCTTAATGAAATTTCTGAGCATCCTGAAAAGAGTACGCGAGAATTGTCACTACAGTTTAATTCGAACCAATCTAGTATTTGGAGGTTACTACACGAGCAACAGTTACACCTGTACCACGTCCATCAGGTATCATTGCCACGTGACTATGCTCCTCGTGTTGTTATTTGTCAATGGTTTTTGAACAAATGTATTGACCCAAACTTTTAACGAAGATTTTATTTACCGACGAGGCTCACTTTACAAGAACAGCTATCGTTAACGTTCATAACGAACACATTTGGGCAGACGAGAATCCTCATGCCATTAAACAGAATCGTTCACAACATCAGTTTTCAGTAAACATTTGGGCAGGAATTTTACATGATCATGTACTTATGTTCGAGCTTCCTCCCAGGCTTAATGACATAATCTACTTAAACTTTTTGAAACATGAGCTCCGTACCTTGTTTGATGATGTACCTCTTCAGTTGCGCCAAAACATGTGGTTTATGCATGATGGGGCTCCTGCACACTTTAGTGCTGCAGTTCGTGAACACCTGAATGAGACCTTTCCCAATCAATGGATAGGTCGAGGTGGCCCAGTTCCGTGGCCAGCAAGGTCACCAGACCTAAATCCTTTGGATTATTACTTTTGGGGACATTTAAAGACCTTAGTATACTCTTCTCCAATCGACACCGTTGAAGACTTTCGATGTTGGATTGAGACGAAACGATCAAACAGACCCTGGCCTTGGTCATCCGTGTACTATTGAGAGAAGGCTAATGACGACAAAAAGAAGTATTGGGAACAACGGAGGTCATTTTCAACATCATCTTTAGTCTTTTGATATCATTTGTAGGTGCTTTAGAAACAGTATGTTTATGTTGTACAAAATTAAACCTATCATACAATAATAATATGTTTATTTACACCTCCTATTCCGAATGAGTTATTCGTTCCTCAAATACTTTTAACGTCCGCCATTTTTAAATTTAGAGTTTGTAACTTACTTGGTTTCGTAGATACAAGATATTTAGTAAAAAAACACATACAGACAGTCAGACGGAAAACTAAGCACATTACGTCATACCTTTATAGGAACTTTTACCTTTATTTTTGCATTTCTTATCAGTTACCAAAAATTTTATCATAATTTTGAATCACTCTATATATATATATATATATATATATATATATATATATATATATATATATATATATATATATATATATATTGTATAGCTATTTTGTATATATATATATATATATATATATATATATATATATATATTCCGCTCCCGATACCCCAAAATTTTGCGATTATGTGATTCTGGATTCTGATTCCAACTCCTATTCCATATTAATTTTTTCATCATTCTGGAAAAAAATTGGAATTTATTTGGGCCCAGTGTTTCTTTTCAGGTCATACTCCGAGCAAAGCCCCCGGAGACAGTCATGCCCCCCGGAAATCGAGCATGAATTAATTTTTGCCGTAAATTACAAAATAAAGCAAATAAACATAAAAAGTATGTTTAAATCTATATTAAATAGCGATAAATAATAAAATCAGCCAGAATGCATGGAAACATGCTAGATATGGCCATAAAATAGCAAAGTTGTTAATTCTGACTTCTGAGAAAATGGGTATTGCTATAGAAATTTTTTTCGGAAAATGTCCGTTAAGGAGTGTCTATTAATATATATATTTATTATGTTTTTTTCATGATATATATATATATTTATATATATATATATATATTTATATATATATATATATATATATATTTTTTTTTTATATATATATATATATATATATATATATATATATATATATATATATATATATATATATATATAAAGCAAAAATAAAAGCTGTTAAGTTTTAAAATTAATACATAGAATCATGCGTCTGGCAGCGTAGCTTTTATAAGTGTAATATTTACCACAAAGGCACAAGGCTGGCAAGGGTAGTTTTTCCCACTTAAATTTTTCCCGCGCAAAACCTTGGGAAAAATCGGGTAAAAAGTCACGAAAAAAAAAAAACAAACAAAAACAAAAGGATGCCGTAAAAAAATAATTATTCATTTTAATTATCAGTTATTTTAAAAATATATAATGCATACATATTTATAATATATATATATATATATATATATATAAAAATAAAAATGTATATAAACAGCGAGAATATATATATATATATATATATATATATATATATATATATATATATATATATATATATATATATATATATATATATATATATATATATATCTTCTTCTTCTTCTATCTTTTTTTTTCCCAAGATTGGGAGTAAGGTGCGTTACATGCATCGGAAAAGAAAAGCAGTAGGCGATAATATGACAGTGCTGAAAAGAAAGCCCAGCCTTACCGTCCCTCTGTACCATTAATTAGTAAGCACTCGTCGCAGCCAGAAAATCCACCCTAGAGCATCACGGACCGCGACGGATCCTCATTATGGTAAATCGTCAGTAATGAAAAATTGCGATAATTCTTTTTTAGCAAGCGAAGTGGATGAAATTTTCAGGGCTATGTAATCGGGTAAGATGCATCTTTTACTTAAATATTTTTTTTTAAGGTTTCAATAAATATTAAAAAATTTGAAAATATTTTTTGAAAATTTGTTCCAAGAACAAATCAAAAACTAATGCATATACAAAGGAATTATCTAAAAAAAATGTGCATCTCCTCTGACTAAATAAGCTCTGAAAATTATCCATTTCACCCGAATAGAAAAAAATTATCGCAATTTTTCATTTCAAAATTCAAAAAAGTGTGTTTGGAAATTGGACAACGCTGAGCACAAAACTCAAAAATCGAAAAAGTACTTCTGTACTATTTTATATAATAGACCTATCTATGCATATTTCAAGTTTGAAGTCATTTCGGAAAAAAATCTGGAAGTTGATACGAAGAATGTCAAAAACATGAAAATTGAAAATTGAAAATTTGGAAAGAATGACTACAGACACAGAAAACACTCGAAAACGACGTTAGAGGGCAACAAAAGTTGTATTTTTTGGTAAAGGAAGAAGCAGCTTACACTACTAAATATCAGAGTTTGATTGAAAGTATTTTGGACAAATTGAATGATGATTTTAAAACATGGAGAAAAGATCAGAGTGATAGGTTGAATTACAGCAGCAAGGACACTGCCGGTGAACTTCTGTTATGTATGGGAGAAGTTTTGAAGGATAATTTGAAAAAAACATTGAAAAACATGTTTAGAGTAGTGGAGGATAAAAATCCCGTAGAAACGTTCTTGTCAATTGTTAAAATACCCAATGGAAAAGCAGAAAATATTGTAAATGCTATTCATAAGGAGCTGACTGATCTTGATTTAAATTATGACAACATTATTACTTTTGAATTTGATGGTGCTTCTAATATAGCTGGAAAAGTTGGAGGTGTAAGAAAAAGGCTTTCAGAAAAGGCAAACAAAGAAGTTCTCTATATACACTGTAGAGCACATATATTGTCCCTGGCAGCAGCCTCCTGCAGGAATAAAAATCAGAAGGTCAAAAGTTTTTTTTTTATATTTTGAAAGACATTTACAAACTGTTTAGCAAGTCGCCAAAATAAGAAAATATTTTGCATGATATTCAATCATTAATCAATGATCCAATCCTTAAGATTCCAGAATGCATTGAAGTGAGATGGTTATCTCATTATAAGATAGTGAATGCTTTCTTCAGGAGCTTAAAGTCAATTTAGATGGCTTGTGAAGCATATCCACAAAGAAGGGACAGACCTTGCATCACTTGCAGGGGGCATCTTGCTGGAAATCAGAAATGAAAGTTTCCTTGTCACCTGTTATGTAATGAATGAACTCCTTAGTGCACTCTCTTATCTTAGCAATGCTTTGCAAAAGAAGGACTTTAGTATGACCAAAGTCATCCCCCTAATTACTGGAACAAAATTGCACCTGCAAAATATTGCAAATCAGTGTGGAGACGTCAATAGTGACTTACAAAAAACGTTCGGTGTGAAATAATGGAGGAGTTTGCATCTGAAGTGCGCCTGATTGCTGATGAAGATAAGAAAAATGCATTTAAAGGGATGAAAATATACTGCGATAGTGTAAACGAAGAAATTGAAGAAAGGTTCAACGACAAATCAATTGATATAATGATATTTGCTAGTCGCTTTCAGACGTTTCAGTCATTAACAAATTTACCGGATATATAAGTTAGAAAATTTTGTGACAGATTTCCGATGTTTAATGCGGAAGGTGTACTAGCTGACCTGAAATCCTTCATTTTTTATATCAATTCCATGTTCGAAAGCGAAATATTTAAAGCAGATGAAAGCCCATTGTCGAAAATATTGGAAGCGGACGTGGGATATTGCGAGTTACAAAAGCTCTGTGAAATCTTTCTTGTCATTCCTGTAACGATAGCCTCGGTTAAAAGATAGTTCAGTACTATGAACCGAATACTAAGTAAGACAAGAAATAGAATGCTGCCAGAAACCTTAATGCATTGTATGATGATAAGCATCGAAGGATCTGAGAATCCAACTGAGGATTTTCTAAAAAAAACAGTAGACTTGTGTGCGACGAAGAAAACTCGTCGTATGCGATTCCTTTAAACTTATTAAGTACAAAAGTGGGGGATAATGGCGTAAGAAAGTTATATATATATATATATATATATATATATATATATATATATATATATATATATATATATATATATATATATATATATATATATATATATATATACATATATATATATATATATATATATATATATATATATATATATATATATATATATATATATATATATATATATATATATATATATATATATATATATATATATATATATATATATATATATATATATGTGATAAAAATATTTTTTTATCTTTATACAGATATGTATATATTATATTTTTTATTATATATATATATATATATATATATATATATATATATATATATATATATATAATTTCCATTTCCAATAAAGATCTATTCTTTTATTCTTGAAAAGGTCATATTACTCATATATATTTTAATTATAATATTCTTTCATAATAATGTTTTCGTACCCTTATGTTATTTTATTTATCTAACTTCCCAATAAATTTCACAAATAGATTGCTATATTTTTGCAAGTAAAGATTTGGTTATATTTCGGATATTTACTATTTCAGTAAGACAGTATCTAATAAGACAAACATCCGCTGACATATGCTATCTTTCTCATCTACCCTTTATTTTTATGTATATATATATATATATATATATATATATATATATATATATATATATATATATATATATATATATATATATATATTTATATATATATATATATATATATATATATATATATATATATATATATTTATTTATATATATATATATATATATAATATATATATATATATATATATATATATATATTTATATATATATAAATTATTCTATAAAAATATATTTATCTATGCAGATCTATTTTATATATTTGTATATATATATATATATATATATATATATAAATATATATATATATATATATATATTTATATATATATATATATATATATATATATATATATATATATATATATATATATATATGTGTGTATATGTGTCTGTATGTTTTTATACATACACAGATATATATATATGCTATATATATATATATTGTGTGTGTATTACTCCAGTTACGCCCAAATTTTTTTATGATCAGGCTCCAACTAAAACCTTGTGGCAGCGCAACTCCGGCTCAGCATATCCAAAATAAAATAACTTGATATAAAAAAAATTAGTCTATTGGACAAATATTAAATCTAGTTTAATGAAGGTTATTTTATGAAGGATTTCTTATTCAAATCTAAGTTCTCTAATATATTTTTAAAGCTAAATTTATTAAAATTTTTTAAATACACGTCATGTTCATAGATCATATAGGTAACTACGGTTGGTGCCAGCGGAGCATGACTCCCAGAAATTTGTTTAGTCAACAACAAACTTACTGAAATTCTCAGATAAAGAAGTCATGCCCTCCCCTCCCCACCAGAGAAAATCAATTGTTATTCCAATTAACAGTAATGATGTATATTTGTCAGGGCTGCGAAGCCGGAAAATATTATTTTTTCGACTCCGACTCCGGCTCCGACTCCGGTTTCAGCATTTTAAAAATAACCGGTTCCAACTCTCTCTCCGGCTTCAGCATGTTAAAATTGTTCTGCTCCGACTCTGGGCAACTACTTCGATCCAACTTTTAGTTATAGTTCCTCCATTTATTCATAAAGTCATTAATTAATTCTCCACGTTACAAAATTTTTATGGTAAAAAAAATTCTGGTTGTTAGTAACACTTTTATTTTAATTTATTATTAAAGATTTAGAAAATATTTTATAGAAAACAAATTTGGAAAAATTAAATAAATTATAATTTATTTTCTTCCTAAATTTTAAAATAATTCTTCTTTGGACTATGACTGCCTGAACATATGTGATATAATTTTATTGAAAACAGTTGTTTTTAAAATTTAAACTGCTTCAATAAAATCCTCCTTTACCGATGTTGTAAGATTCGATTTTATTATTTTCAAATCCGAAAATAAGAGCTCAACACACTGTTACACACACTTAAATCGGAAGCAAAGCTGTAACTGCAAAATCAGCATATTGCAAAATTTTTAGAATAGTACGGGATTGCCTCCTAAACCGTTAAATTAGATTTTCGGTTGATCTAATGAATTATGGAATTCAACTTTATATTTTTTGTAGAGGATTTTTAGGGATTAAGGTCTTTTAATGGCTAACTCATTTTTCAATCGCTTTTCTAGGTTCTAAAGTTGGATCCATTGCCTATCAACAATGGCTTCTTCATCTTCATCTGACAAGATACCACAAAAAAGAATCCCTGAAACTGATGAACTGCCTGACTGTGACCCACATTCCTGTTCGATAGTGTTATTAATCATTTTAAGTAATAGTTCACAAAGAGCATTCCAAACTTTCAATCATATTTTCAGTTCCGAGAAAGAAGATTCTGAACTATGGATTAATACAGATGGCGGACAGAAGAATTTTATTTTCAGTTAACATTCTGTCCCTACTTTCCATGAAAATTTTTAAGTCATTTGCTAAAATCTCTCCTTATTTTCGAATGCACTAATTAGATGCTTCAATTTTCTATAAAATTTTCCGGCATTCAGTCAAGTCCTCTGTTCGAATTTTCTTTGTTGTAAAGTAAGGAAATTTGTGATTGCAGGATCGAGCCGAAAGCCGACCCTTTTTTGTTTGCTCCAGCTCCGGCTCCAGCTCCACCCCGAACAAAATTTCGGCTCCGGCTCCGGCTCCGGCTCAGATTCCATCCCTAAATAACTTTGGCTCCTGCTCCGGCTCCACCCAAAATTTTGCGGCTTCGCGGCTCTGGTTCCGCAGCCCGGTTATTTGCCATGTTAAATTTACAATTTTTAAAATATGGTGAATACTTATTGATCTAACTTAATTTTAATTTTCTTCTTTATTTATCGTATAATCCTCTACAGCATTCTAGATAAGTCTAAAGCCTAGTAAAGTCTAAACCCCAGTAAAGTCTAAATCCCAATAAAATATAAATACTAGTAAAATCTAAAGCCTAGTAAATCCTAAACCCTTATAAAGTCTAAAGCCTAGTAAAGTCTAAACCCTAGTAAAGTCTAAAACCTAATAAAGTCTAAAGCCTAGTATAGTGTAAACTGTAAATCCTAATAAAGTCTAAAGCCTAGTAAAGTCTAAACCTAATAAAGTCGAAAGCCTAGCAGAAACTGCAAATCCTAATAAAGTCTAAACCCTAGTAAAGTCTAAAACCTAATAAAGTCTAAAGCCTAGTATAGTGTAAGCTGTAAATACTAATAAAGTCTAAAGCCTAGTAAAGTCTAAAACCTAATAAAGTCTAAAGCCTAGTATAGTGTAAACTGTAAATCCTAATAAAGTCTAAAGCCTAGTAAAGTCTAAAACCTAATAAAGTCTAAAGCCTAGTATAGTGTAAACTGTAAATCCTAATAAAGTCTAAAGCCTAGTAAAGTCTAAAACCTAATAAAGTCTAAAGCCTAGTATAGTGTAAATAATAAAGTCTAAACCCTAGTAAAGTCTAAAACCTAATAAAGTCTAAAGCCTAGTATAGTGTAAGCTGTAAATACTAATAAAGTCTAAAGCCTAGTAAAGTCTAGTTTTCGCAATATGTTCGATCAGTTTCTCCGTAATATTAAACTTCAGGATCAATTGCCTTATAAACGATTTCAACTTCAAAGAGAGACTTTTTATCACCTACCCTAATAATATCCACTTATTTTTCCATCCAAAAGCGAACTAGATTATATAGTTAAATATAAATTTACGATCATTCCTTAAGCTGAATTGATGTTTGATGATTAAAATAATTAGACAACAAATTGCAAATTCTTTTAAAATTTTGGTGAGCATTTAATTTCAAAAAGATTTTTTTTTTTACAATTGCTTCATGCCAAATCTGAAATAGATCATTGTTTATTAAAAATGCAATTTGTCAAATTACTTAAAACTACTACTACTACTACTACTACTACTACTACTACTACTACTACTACTACTACTACTACTACTACTACTACTACTACTACTACAACTAATAATAATAATAATAATAATAATAATAATAATAATAATAATAATAATAATAATAATAATAATAATAATAATAATAATAATAATAATAATAATAATAATAATAATGATAATAATAATAATAATAATAATAATAATAATAATAATAATAATAATAATAATAATAATAATAATAACAATAATAATAATAATAACACACAATAATAATAATAATAATAATAATACACACACACACACACACACACACACACACACACTGAAGCGCGCACGAAAAATACGAAAGCGTTTCACGATAAATGCGAAACGGTTCAATTCCTGAACGAAGCGTTTG
>JABUQX010145967.1:0-16884 GCA_015478945.1 Trachelipus rathkii
GTTGGCTTCGTTCCGGCTAAGTTTGGGTGTTTAACCGTTTTCGCATTTATCGATGACGCTTTCGCGTTTTCGTGCACGCGCCGCTTCACGGGGAACTACGGGGTAGGACTAATTCCCCCTCCGGGGAGGGTCTCCGGAACCCCGCTCTTTGGTATTTGGGTGTCGCGTGGGTTCCTCCGCCCCTCCCCTACGAGTGTGGAAAACGTCCCCCCCTGTGTTCCCGTCGGCTCCGAGCCCCTACATTGCCGTGTAATACCTTTAAAATAATATATATATATATATATATATATATATATATATAATATATATATATATATATATATATATATATATATATATATATATATATATATATATATATATATATATATACTCTCTTAATATCTATATATATATATATATATTATGTCCCCTGCTCCTAAAAAAAAATATTTATTTTGTTTATTTATTTATTATTATTATTTTTGCATTTTCTAACTTAGAATTCATAACTTTTCCTGTTTCTTTTGTTGTTTGAGATTTGTTTTTTTTTTTTTTTTTTTTTTAGTTTCCGCAATAAAATTTTGCCAGGATTCCAACAATGTATTCCTCCCCTGTAGCTATTGTAGTTTTTGAGATATGGATCGATGATAGTTTGTGGTTTCAAGCAAACCGCGCCAGTGTAGGAGAGGGATATTGCTCGCCCAAAAGTGACCGCGACCTTGACCTTTTTGACCACGACCTTTTTGACCTTTACCTTTTTGGGCCTTGACCTTGACCTTGACCTTTTTTGGGCCTTGACCTTTTTGAGAACCCAAATTTTTCAGCAGCCCTTTTCTATTCTACGGTACAATTTTGAGAACCCTAATTTTTGAGAACCCTAATTTTTGAGAACCTAATTTTTTGAGAACCCTAATTTTTTGAGAACCAATTTTTTTGAGAACCCTAATTTTTAGAGAACCCTAATTTGGCCCACGGTATTTTTGAGAACCCGGATTTTTGAGAACCCAGTTTTTACTTGAGAACCCTAATTTTTGAGAACCCAAATTTTTTGAGAACCCAAATTTTTTGAGAACCCTAATTTTTTGGCAACCCTAATTTTTCGGCAACCCTAATTTTTGCAACCCTTCGAAGAAGGGTTGCGCCAAACGGTTGCGTCAGCAACCGTTGTACGTATTGTCCCCTATTTTTCGACCATGGGTCAATTTTTGCCCACGGTAATTTTTGGATACCCTTTGATCTTCCGTGGGTCATTTTTGGCCCACGTTAATTTTTGGTTACCCTTTGGTCTTCCATGGGTCAATTTTGACCCACGGTAATTTTTGGCTACCCTTTGGTCTTCCATGGGTCAATTTTGACCCACGGTAATTTTTGGCTACCCTTTGGTATTCCATGGGTCAATTTTTGCCCACGGTAATTTTTGATCTTCCTTTAGGGGCTTAGCCCTATTTTTGATGTCTTTACCTTGTTTGACCATGATATTTCGGCTTTAACCTTGCCATACCATGGGTCAATTTTGACCCACGGTAATTTTTTGTCCTTCCTTTAGGGACTTAGCCCTTTTTTGATGTCTTAACCTTGTTTGACCATGATATTTCAGCCTTGTCCCTGTCATATACCATGGGTCAATTTTGACCCACGCTAACTTGATGGCTTTGATGGTTCCCAATCACCGTAAGAAGTAGCTAGGGATGTTCTATTAGTGTTCTATGAGTATTCTATGAGTGCCAGGTGAGTGCCAGGTGAGTGCCAATGAGTGCCAATGAGTGCCAATGGAGTGCAAGTGAGTGCCAATGAGTGCCAAGTGAGTGCCACATAGTGCCAAGTGAGTGCCACATAGTGCCAACTGAGTGCCACTTTTTTCAAGCCTTTTCTAGCCTCCCCTGAGCCTAGAATAGCCCTAATATGGATGTCTACCTAGGTTATATAAGGTATGAGGGAATCAGATGGTGTATATTACAAGTTGCTAGAATGCTTTCCTACTATGAGTTAGTATTTTCTACCACTTATAGCCTATATATATATATATATATATATATATATATATATATATATATATATATATATATATATATATATATATATATATATATATATATATATAACTATATATTTCTTCCACTTATATATATATATATATATATATATATATATATATCACTATGACACTTATACACACATTCACTATGACACTTATAAACACTAGGACACTTATAAGCACTTACACTTGCCATAGGCACTTACATTAAACCATAGACACTTACATTAAACCATATACACTTACATTCACACCATCACACAGATACACTTACACTTACACTCACACACTCGATATTTTGATGCCTCAACTTTGATGCCTCAACTTTGATGCCTCAACTTTGATGCCTCAACTTTGATGCCTCAGCATTAATGCCTCAACTTTGATGCCTCAGCATTAATGCCTCAACTTTGATTCCTCAACTTTGAAGGTTCATCTTTGATGACTCATCTTTGATGACGTCATCTTTGATACCGTCTATATTGATGATTCATCTTTGATGAAATCATCTTTGATGGCTCATCTCTACCCTACATTAAAGAACAGAGTTAATATTAATGTCTTCCCTAGTTCATAAGCTAACCACCAGGGCGCCGCATCTTGATTTCCCATTGGACAATGCCATGTACAGGTACCAGTTAGGGACGCCGTACCCGACCGCCGCGCGCGCCCGCAGGCGCAATATTTCCGCGTACCCGCCCGCCGCGTGCGCCCGCAGGCGCAATATTTCCGCGTTCCCGCCCGTCGCGTGCGCCCGCAGGCGCAATATTCCTGCGGGAATGAAAAATATATATATAATATGAGTCATTCATTTTTATTTCATACTTAAACATTTCAAAGAATTTCTTTTCAAATATACTATGAGTCATTCATTTTTATTTCATACTTAAACATTTTTATTAAAAACATTTTCGTGAACATAAAACTGTAACTCATTACAGACCTATTATTTAACACATATATTTATTAACATTATTTTTACTTAATACTTTTTACTTAATACTTTTTAATTTATAAATTTTTTTAAAAATTGTATGTAAGAAGAAAAAGCCAAAGTGTCTGATATAAAATCATTTTATTTTACTACAATTGTACGAAATTTTACTAAAAACATTAACATTACATACCTTAAAGCAGTAAATCAGTAAATCAATAGAGGTGTTACCTAACACCTAGGGGGGATTAGTATGCTTTTGTTTTACTGCTTTACTGCTTTAACTCTTGTTTTACTGCTTTAACTTTCTGCTTTACTGCTTTAACTTTCTGCTTTACTGCTTTAACTTTCTGCTTTACTGCTTTAACTTTCTGCTTTACTGTTTTAACTTTCTGTTTTACTGTTTTAACTTTCTGCTTTACTGTTTTAACTCACATGTTTTACTGCTTTAACTCATATATTTATTAACATTACATACCTTAAAGCAGTAAATCAGTAAATCAATAGAGGTGTTATTACCTAACACCTAGGGGATTAGTATGCTTTTGTTTTACTGTTTTACTGCTTTAACTATCTGCTTTACTGCTTTAACTCATGTTTTACTGCTTTAACTTTCTGCTTTACTGCTTTAACTTTATATTTATTAACTTTCTGCTTTACTGCTTTAACTCATATATTTATTAACATTATGTTTTCTTTTATTTTGTTTTAATACTTTTTATTTTTATTCTTTTTATTCTTTTTATTTTATTTTTATTATTTTACTTTTATTATTATTTTATTTTGTTTTAATACTTTTTATTTTTATTCTTTTACTTTTAATTTATTTTTTTATTTACTTTTATTTTTATTATTTTATTTTTTTTATTACTTTTATTTTTATTCTTTTTTATTCTTTTTATTTTATTTTATTATTTTACTTATTATTATTTTATTTTGTTTTAATACTTTTTATTTTTATTCTTTTATTTTATTTTTATTATTTTACTTTTATTATTATTTTATTTTTATTATTTTTATTATTATACTTAGTGTTATTTACTTCATGCCTATTGTTATTATTATTTAGAACACACACACACACACACACACACTTACACTTATACACACACACACATTCACTATGACACTTATACATTCACTATGCCACTTACATTTAACCATAGACACTTACAGTTCACACTTGCACACACAGATTTGCCACACAGATTGCCCACACTCACCAGTTGCCACTCACACACAGTTATTTACTTACACACACACACAGATTTACTTACACACAGATTTACTTACACTCACACAGATTTACTTACACTCACACACAGATTTACTTACACACACACACACACACACACACAGATTTACTTACACACACAGATTTACTTACAGAATAAATGCCACACACACACACACACACGCACACTCCTTACACACACACACACACGCACACTCACTTACACACCCACACACGCACACTCACTCACATATAACGTATAATTTATTAAAACATTTTATGTTTTAATTAAACACGTACATTTATATTACTCATTCAAATATAACTAAAATTATTTCAAAGTTTCTTAAAACTTCTATAATAAATCAATCATTATCTTTGAACAAAGAATTTATTATTAACTGTTAATACTTTTTGTTTATAAATTTTATAACTAACAAGTTTTAAAATAACTTTTAGTAAAATTTTATGAAATTTTACTAAAAGTTATTTTAAAGCTTGAAAGCAATAAATCAGAAAATCAGTAAAGTCAGCCCCTAGCACCCCTCTACACTATACACGTTTTGTTCTTTTTGACCTGCTTTACATCATCTTTAGCCATGTAATAAGTATAAAAATAACAAAATAGTTCTTCTCTGCTAACATAACATGTATTTTATTAAAATCATTCTAAGTTTTTATTTAAAAATAATTATTCACTTACATTTATATTATTCGCTCGATGTTAACTAAAAATATTTCAAAGTTTTTAAATAATTCGGATTTTCTTTATTATTATTATTATTATTATCTACACGAGAAAACACAACAACCCGCACTCGTTACAGATACGAAACTGACCTCTCTCTGTAAAATGGGTTGAAATAACTACTTTAGCCCTAAATTTAGGATAATCCGTTTTGTACCCCGGGGCGATTTAGGCCTAATACCAGGTCAAAATATATTTCAAACTGACCTCTTTCTGTAAAATGTGGTGAAATAACTACGTTAGGCCTAAATTTAGGATAAACCTTTTTGTATCACAGGCGGATTTAAGCCTAATACCAGGTCAAAAGGTAATTCCAGTATATACAAGAATCGAGAATCAATGTTATTATTTTATAAATATATTTCAAACTGAAACATGCTGGATCGGTAAGATCCTTTGATCAGGTAAGAAGGAAATGTTTACCTTTCTTGTGAGTGGACGGAGTAATCCTTATCTCTATATGACCTCGTATGTGATTGGTCGAGAATTATTTTATCGCTTTTTGGTTTTAAGGTATGAAAAAACCTGTTTTCATATCCTGAGTCTAAGTTTCGTTTATTTAAACTCTTAACATACATGTAAATATTTATTTAAGAAAGTAAAAATAAGGATAATAAAAACTTTACTATATAATTAGAAATTTAATAATCATTATCTTACAGTAATTTTATATATATATATATATATATATATATATATATATATATATATATATATATATATATATATATATATATATATATATATATATATATATATATATATATATATATATATATATATATATATATATATATATATATATATATATATATATATATAAATATAACATTAAATATATACAAACGTGTTAAATATATTTACAATGGTTTATATATAAGGTTAACATTAAATATAATACAGGAATATTATTATATATTACACTTCCACATGATGTTTTCGCCTATTTTATATTAAAATTCTTTAAATCTTTGCAAATATGCCAATCATTTATATCATTATCGATGATATAGTTTCGTGTCTCAGTAATACCTTCAGTTAACACATACGTAAAAAGTTCCCGTTCAGATATCATAGTATATTTACATTCTGGGTCACCTGCATAAATACATTCTTGCCATTGTTTTCTAAGTAGATAAATGAATTTCTGTACGTCTATAGAACTTATGAAGCGATCGATGATGCGCGTAGGATCATCGATCAGGGTTTTCTTAAATGCGTAGTATTCTTGGTATAACATGTAATGAATTACGGTTACGTAATTAGATAACACATATGTCTTCTTCATCTGCATTAACATTCGCTTACGTACCTCTAGCATATATTTCATCTGCGCTAGGCCTGAAATGTAGAATCCAAATGATGTAGGTTCAAATACGGTTGTTTCATTATTTCTCACCCATAATCTAACTTCCAAGCTGATTATGTTTTGATGTTTATAAAATGCTAGAGTAAGTTGCTTATCGCTGGTTTCTTCGCACAGGCTAATAACTGTTTCGGTCCAGTTTAAAGCTGAGCTTGGTTTAAAGTATTCTGTAAGCCACTCTTCAGTGTGATTACATATACAAAGTAATTCATTTGGCCTCACGAAAATACGCTTGGTATTATAACATGGTGATTGGGTAGCACACTTGAAAAATTCAAATCCATCGGGCTTTCTTTTATATAAGAATGAAACCCTACTACCGGGGATCTTGATTTCCCACTGGATAATGTCTTGGATTGAGGTATACATGTTAAGGTGAATCATGATATACACTTAGTGAAAATAGAACACTTTTATTACAAATCAGAGAACTTGTGCACCGCTTAACAGGTATACCTCAATACAAGACATTGTCCAATGGGAAATCAAGATCCGACTGCTCAAATATAATTTTCATCCAATCAGAGGTAGGGCTCAGGATATGAAAAAACATGTTTTTTCATACCTTAAAACCAAAAAGCGATAAAATAATTCTCGACCAATCACATACGAGCTCATATAGAGATAAGGATTACTCCGTCCACTCACAAGAAAGGTAAACATTTCCTTCTTACCTGATCAAAGGATCTTACCGATCCAGCATGTTTCAGTTTGAAATATATTTATAAAATAATAACATTGATTCTCGATTCTTGTATATACTGGAATTACCTTTTGACCTGGTATTAGGCTTAAATCCGCCTGTGATACAAAAAGGTTTATCCTAAATTTAGGCCTAAATTTAGGCCTAACCACATTTTACAGAAAAAGGTCAGTTTGAAATATATTTTGACCTGGTATTAGGCCTAAATCGCCCCGGGGTACAAAAAGGATTATCCTAAATTTAGGGCTAAAGTAGTTATTTCAACCCATTTTACAGAGAGAGGTCAGTTTCGTATCTGTAAGGAGTGCGGGTTGTTGTGTTTTCTCGTGATGGATTGTCAATGTACATAGATAATAATAATAATAATAATAATAATAATAATAATAATAATAATAATAGATAATAATAAAGATCGAGCGAATAATATAAATGTAAGTGAATAATTGTTATTTTTAAATAAAAACTTAGAATGATTTTAATAAAATACATGTTATGTTAGCAGAAAAGAACTTATTTTGTTATTTTTATACTTATTACATGGCTAAAGATGATGTAAAGCAGTAAGTAACTTGGTGTAGAGGGGTGCTAGGGGCTGACTTTACTGATTTTCTGATTTATTGCTTTAAGGTACGTAAAATATATGTTTTTAATAAAATTTCATAAAATTTTACTAAAAGTTATTTTAAAACTTGTTAGTTATAAAATTTATAAACAAAAAGTATTAACAGTTAATAATAAATTCTTTGTTCAAAGATAATGATTGATTTATTATAGAAGTTTTAAGAAACTTTGAAATAATTTTAGTTATATTTGAATGAGTAATATAAATGTACGTGTTTAATTAAAACATAAAATGTTTTAATAAATTATACGTTATGTGTAAGTGAATGTGCGTGTGTGGGTGTGTAAGTGAGTGTGCGTGTGTGTGTGGGTGTGTAAGTGAGTGTGCGTGTGTGTGTGTGTGTGTAAGTAAATCTGTGTGTGACTGTAAGTAAATCTGTGTGTGTGAAAGTAAATCTGTGTGTGTAAAATAAATCTGTATGTGTATAAGTAATCTATTGTGTGAGTACTCGAAATAAATCTGTGTGAGTGTAAAGAAATAAGAGTATCTGTGTGTGTAAAGTAAATCAATATTGTATTGACCAGTTTGTGTGAAATAAATCTGTATTGAGTGCTAAGTAAATCAGTGTGTGGTGTAAGTAAATCTGTGTAAATAAATCTGTGTGTGTGTATAAGTGTAAATGTAAGTGTCTATGGATAAATGTAAGTGTCATAGTGATTGTGTATAAAGTGTCACCGGAAGTAATGTGTGTGTGTGTATAAGTGTAGGGTGTGTGTGTGTGTGTGCCATTTATGTTATAGGTAACAATAACAATAGTTATGATGTAAATAACACTAAGTATAATAATAAAAATAATAATAAAAATAAAATAATAATAAAAGTAAAATAATAAAAATAAAATAAAAAGAATAAAAAGAATAAAAATAAAAAGTATTAAAACCAAATAAAATAATAATAAAAGTAAAATAATAAAAATAAAATAAAAAGAATAAAAAGAATAAAAAGAATAAAAATAAAAAGTATTAAAACAAAATAAATAATAATAAAAGAATTAAAATATTAAAAAATAAAATAAAAGAATAAAAGAATAAAAATAAAAGAACTTATTAAAAAACAAAAATAAAATAATAATAAAGTAAAATAATAAAAATAA
The DNA here is from genome assembly GCA_015478945.1 of Trachelipus rathkii. NCBI lineage: Eukaryota > Metazoa > Arthropoda > Malacostraca > Isopoda > Trachelipodidae > Trachelipus > Trachelipus rathkii. The sequence continues at coordinate 8,718 of JABUQX010145967.1, forward strand.
AATAAAAAGAAAAAAAAGAATAAAAATAAAAAGTATTAAAACAAAATAAAAGAAAACATAATGTTAATAAATATATGAGTTAAAACAGTAAAACAGCTGAAAGTTAAAGCAGTAAAGCAGAAAGTTAAAGGCAGTAAAGCAGATAGTTAAAGCAGTAAAACACTGAGAGTTAAAGCAGTAAAGCAGATAGTTAAAGCAGTAAAACAGTAAAACAAAAGCATACTAATCCCCTAGGTGTTAGGTAATAACACCTCTATTGATTTACTGATTTACTGCTTTAAGGTATGTAATGTTAATAAATATATGAGTAAGGTATGTAAGTTAATAAGTTTTACTGTGATATTTTATTCAAAGGAGTTCAAAACAGTAAAAACTAAGAAAGGGTTCTAAAACAGTAAAGCAGAGAAGTTAAAACAGTAAAGCAGAGAAAAGTTAAAGCAGTAAAAACCAGAGAGTTCAAACAGTAAAGCAGAAGTTCGAAAAGCTTAGTAAAGCAGAAAGTTAAACAGTAAAACAAGAGTTAAAGCAGAGTAAAACAGTAAAACAGCATCTAATCCACCCTAGGTGTTGGTAACACCTCTGGTTCTGATTTACTGCTTTGGGTATGTAATGTTAATGTTTTTAGTAAAATTTCGTACATGTAGTAAAATAAAATGATTTTATATCAGACACTTTGGCTTTTCTTCTTACATACAATTTTTAAAAATTTATAAATTAAAAAGTATTAAGTAAAAAGTATTAAGTAAAAATAATGTTAATAAATATATGTGTTAAATAATAGGTCTGTAATGAGTTACAGTTGTAATGTAAATGTTTTTAATAAAAATGTTTAAGTATGAAATAAAAATGAATGACTCATAGTATATTTAAAAAGTTCTTTGAAATGTTTAAGTATGAAATAAAAATAGATGACCATATTACATATATTTTCATTCCACAGAATATTGCACGCCTGCGGGCGCGCGACAGGCAGGGCACCGGAAATGTACGCCTGCAGGCGCTCGCGGCACGAGGCGGGTACGCGGAAATAATGTGCGCCGCCCCGCGGGCGCCGCGCAGCAGTCGGGGAACGCGGCGGGTCGCACCTGCGGGTGCGGGGCCCTCCATCCTTTGTGGGGAGGGGGCTTGCTGCGGCCTGGTGGGCAGCTTATGATCTAGAGGTAGACAAAAGATGAGTATTAACTCTGTTCTTTAATGTAGGGTAGAGATGAACCATCAAAGATGATTTCATCAAAGATGAATCATCAATATAGACGGTATCAAAGATGACGTCATCAAAGATGAGTCATCCAGGTGAACCTTCAAAGTTGAGGGAGATCAGGAGTTGGGGCATTAATGCTGAGGCATCAAAGTTGAGGCATTAATGCTGAGGCATCAAGGTTGAGGCATAAAAGTTGAAGACATCCCAAGTTAAAGGAGCATCAAAGTTGAAGTATCAAATATCCGAGTGTGTGAGTGTAAGTGTAAGAAATTAATATCACATGGCATTGAATTGTGAATGTAAGTATATATGGTTTAATATGAGGTGTCTATGGTTTAATATGGTGCCTATGGCAGAGTGTAAAGAGATGCTTATAAGTGTCCTAGTGTTTATGAGTGTCATAGTGAATGTGTGTGTATAAGTATTTGTAGTGATATATATATATATATATATATATATATATATATATATATATATATATATATACTCATATATATATATATATATATCATATATATATATATATATATATATAACTCTTATATATAAATATAAAGTGATGAGAAAAATGCTAACTCATGTGGAAGCGATACACTTGGCCACAATGTACCAATTCGATTATATGCATATAACCTAGGGAGTAGACCCCCATATTAGGGCTATTCGCGGCTCAGGAGGCTAGAAAAGGCTTGAAAAAAAGTGGCACTCAGTTGGCACTATGTGGCACGCACTCACTTGGCACTCATTGGCGCTCACTTGGCACTCATTGGCACTCACTCTACTCATTGGCACTCACTTGGCACTCACCTGGTACTCACCTGGCACTCATCTTAGAATACTCATAGAACACTAATAGAACATCCCTAGATACTTCTTACGGTGATTGGGAACCCATCAAAGCCATCAAGTTGGCGTGGGTCAAGAATTGACCCATGGTATATGACAGGGACAAGGCTGAAATATCAAGGTCAAACAAGGTTAAGACATCAAAAAGGGCTAAGTCCACAAAGGAAGGACAAGTACCGTGAATTGATTGTTATGGTATATGGCAAATTAAAGCAAAGAAATATCATAGTCAAACAAAGGTAAAGACATAAAAATAGGGCTAAGCCCCTAAAGGAAGATAAAATTACGTGGGCAAAAATTGACCCATGGGCGAAAAAATACTAAAAATTACCGTGGGTCAAAATTGACCCATGGAAGACAAAAGGTAGCCAAAAATTACCGTGGGTCAAAATTGACCCATAAGGAAGATAAGGGTAACAAAAATTAGCATTGAAGGCCAAAAAATATTACGGAAGATCAAAAGGTATCAAAATTACCATTAGGCAAAAATTATTTGCATGGTCGAAAAATAAGACAATACGTACAACGATTGCTGGACACAAGCACGTTTTTGGCTTCTTTCCCTTCTTCGAAGATTTGCAAAAAATGAGATTGCCGAAAAATTAGGGTTGCCAAAAATTTAGGGTTCTTAAAAAAAATTTTGGGTTCTCAAAAAATTTGGGTTCTCAAAAAAATCAGGGTTCTCAAAAAATCCGGGCTCAAAAAATCCGGGTTCTCAAAAAAAATTAGGGTTCATCAAAAAATTAGGGTTCTCAAAAATTAGGGTTCTCAAAAAATTAGGGTTCTCAAAAATTAGGGTTCTCAAAAAATTAGGGTTCTCAAAAAATTAGGGTTCTCACAAAAAATAGGGTTCTCAAATTGGGGTTTTTCAAAAAAATTGGGGTTTCTCAAAAAATTGAGCCATGGAAGACCAAAGGGTTGGTCGAAAAAAATTTGGGTTCTCAAAAAAGGTCAGAGGCCCAAAAAAGGTAAAGATAAAAATCAGGTTGCCAAAAAGGTAAAAAGGTCAAAAGTGCATGATCAAAAAAGGTCAAAGGTCGCGGTCACTTTGGGCGAGCAATATCCTCTCTACTACTATCACCTATATATATATATATATATATATATATATATATATATATATATATATATATATATATATATATATATATTTATATATTTATATATATATATATATATATATATATATATATATATATATATATATATATATATATATATATATATATATATATATATATATATATATATATATATATATATATATATATATATATATTTATATATATTTATATATTTATATATATATATATATATATATATATATATATATATGGTGAAACTTACCGAAGCACCTGCAAATAGCGTAAAAGGTACGTGTTGTTTCACGAAACAATAACATATTTGGAATTGTCGTAAAATTTTAGTAAAGATAATAGTTATTTTAATTCAAATAAGTTTTTGTACAAAGCTATTGTATTGTAAGAAATTGTACAAGAAGTTGAATTTTTTCCTCCGGCAGAAAATTTTAGCCAATGAGAAAATTCCTTCAATGCTAAGCGAACACACATACACAAACTCTATGATAGATAAGAGTTGCCAGAAATTCCTTTTTATCATTTCCTAGTTTCCGCGAGTGATTTTTTTTTCACACTTTGAGTATTTTATTATTTCTGATAGATAAAAATATAGAATACACATTTTGTACGCTTGTTTCATGAAATAATTGTTACTAAAATTTTAATTTCTCTTTATAACAAGTCAATAAGGTTTAATAAAATTATTAATATACTCTGATTTAAGACATAGTCGTAAAACTCTGTTTCCTAAGAATTCGGGTTTGAGCATAAATTTTAATGACATTACACAAAGCATATTCATTCTTTTCACCAAACTAATTTGACTCGTCAGAAAAATACATGTAAATTTTTAGTAATATTAATTTAATAATGGTAGCAAAGTATTTTTAATTACTGGCTATTCTTAAGATGGACTGAGATTTATTTGCAATGTTGGTAATGTCGGTAGATAGCTTTAGGTGAGAAAATATCTCAAAACGCGATTCCCGCTCAAAGCGTCGTCAGAATTGTGGGGCTAAAAACGCCATCTATCTGAACTTTTTAAAGCTAGGAGCGAAAGTCTTGTTTACATTTGTCTCTCACCGTCAACTACCCACTATATCCATATTTGAAACATTAAAGAATACACATAAGCTATCATATATAAAGTAATATTCATCATTGCGTTGGAAGGACAGATACTAAAAAAAACATTTTTTTTTCTTAAATAAACTTCGGAACTGTTCCAAATATTCTCTCAAATTTTTTTCTCCGAAATCATCGATCAGTTGTGACCTAGGGCGCATGCGCATTTCGATCAGGATTGAAACTTTAAAATTTTACGGATTGGGGAAATTCTCGAGTTGCCAGCTTCCACAATCTTTACCAACATTATTTGAGACATTTGAAATTTCTCTTAACATTAATTACTCTATTAAAATTTGTATATTTTTCATGCAAACCAAAAAGATAAAATATTATACACGGCATATTCATTAATAGAAATTTACCCATTTTTTTGTTACAACATTGTATTACATTAAATTCAATTTTAATTGGTTTTATTAAATTATATTCATTTGTAGGAAAAATTTTTTTTATAATTTTACATGGTTACGTTTTCTTTGTCCTTCGATGTCATTGATTGGTAGAAGTCTTATTTTCAATGTTTGAGTTGTTGTGTGTGTGTGTGGGTGAGTGTGTGTGTGTGGATGTGTGTGTGTCATATTATTATTATTATTATTATAGTTTTTAATTTTTTTGTGTAGTGTCATAATCCTTATTAAAAAACATATTATAATTAATCTCATTATTATTATAAAGATTTTTATTAATATTTCATTATTATTATAAAAAATGGTCACATAGGAAACCCATTATTATTATTATTATTATTATTATTATTATTATTATTATTATTATTATTATTATTATTATTATTATTATTATTATTATTATTATTATTATTATTATTATTATTATTATTATTATTATTATTATTATTGTTATTATTATTATTATTATTATTATTATTGTTATTAATATCAAATAGTATTATTATTATTGTATTATTATTACTTATTATTATTATTATTATTATTATTATTATTATTAAATCTAAATTATTATTATTATTATTTTTATGATTATTGTTTTTGTGATTATTATTATTATCATTATTAACTATTAATTATAATTACATAATTATAAGTATTATTAATATTGTTATTGATACATTATTATTATTTATTATTCTTATTATTATTATTATTATTATTATTATTATTATTATTATTATTATTAAAATTAATTATTATTATTAGTAATATGATTTTTATTTTTATTTTTAATAGTAAGATTATTTTTCACTACCTTAGTTAATTAACACATAGACGAGTTTATACACTGTTCGTATTATTACCATTTTTTTTTTTCTTTTTCCCTAGTATCGTACTGTCTTTTTAATGTTGGAAGCTGGAGACGTTCATTTGGTGTGGGTTGGCTGTCTCCCACAATGTGAGGGTTTAGAGAGTTTAACAGTTGACTTTCCCTCCCGCAGGGGTATGAGTGGGGAGTCGAGATTCGATGATTTTGCTGGGTAGGTTGATGAATCATCCCCTTCAGTGGGAGGCGCAGAGTTTCTTGGAGCGATTTGTTTGACTTTTTCTGAGTGAGAGTGTTCGTTGATGCCATTTTCACACTCGAAAGGATGTTGTTTCAAATTTTTGGCGCACTTTTTAGGCATAAAATGATAGTTTGTTTGGGATTTTCAAACGTTTTAGGTTTTGACGCGCTTCTATAACTATGCGTCCTCTTGTTTTTGTTCCCTTTTTTTCACTTTGAATGCGCTTGTTGCGCCGGGTTTTTTTTCTAACACTACGACTTTATTTACACTTTCTTAATTTTTGTAATAAAACATTGTATCTTCACGTAGTTAACTTTACACTGTTTATTTAATGCACAGAACATAGTTAGAATAAATGCACTTTTTAATCACAAAATTTTTTTTTTCAACAGTTTTGATTTCACTGGCAATTTTTTTGATTGCATCTAACTCCACATTAGAAAAGGGGGTTTTCACTAGTCACTCAGGGGTCACCAAAAGATATAGAGCTGCTAAGATCACCTTAGCTATCTCAGGATTAATGAGAAATCATTAATCAATTTACTCTGTGATTGAAATGAGAGCATCTTTTCTTTAGTCTTTATTAAACAGGTCACATGAGAATGGAATTTTCATAAAGAGATATATCACAATATGTTTCACTTGACAATGAGAACAATAATAAAGGAATGTTAATTATAATTGGATGATTTACAAAGAGTTTGTAAATAATCAAAGAAGAAGGAAGGAGCGGACGCAGCCACACCTTCCCCGTGCGCAAGGTCGGGGCACAATCCTTATTTCAGCTTTGGCATCTTGCCTCATTCGAGTTCTTATGCCTAATCTTTGACTCTTGGTCACGCCTTCCCCAAAGGGATGAGAGGCGTCTCTTATAACAGTTTTCTACAAAAAGCTTGCTTGAAATAATGTTAATGAATGGTACATAGATACACATGGGTGATTGGTTCTTAAGCACACATGCTGTGCGTACAGGCTTTGTAATTAATTACTTATCAATATTATTGGCACATATATTTGGTAGATCCCGGTGCGAAAGGAAATATCTGCCTCATAAACACAGGTGATATCACCTTTGTTTATGTTCACACAGGGATTTCCTTCTCCCAAAAACCTTCTGAGAGGAGTCACAAAGAGACATGCATTGAGGTGAAGATAAAGAAAGGCCGGAAACACTAAATTATATTAAGAGGAGAAAATTTTACAAATATATGGTTATACACATATATATATATATATGCTCTCTATATACTCTTTTCTATCATACTATATATCAACCAACCTTATATGTATATATATATATAGCATATGCTCGCATAACTTTGCTGCTGCTGCTAACTAATATATAATAATAACCGCCGCCTTAGCATATATATATATATATATATTTGCCGATTTATATTTACCTCTTTTTATATTTCTGTAATTAGATATTAGTCCATTGTCCTTTATAGTTGAATTCCGGAAGTTCTTTTCGGGGCTGTATTATATTCAAAATATGCTCGTGTCTACCTTCATATCCAATTCTTACTTCTGAAGCTTGTGTTACTAGATGTACTGCATGTTCTACTCCCTGGCTGTGGCATGAAAACAAAATAGTCTTAAGAAATGTGATTACCTTTCGAAGATGGATTTATTCAGTTCTTTTTAACCAGTTGGATGAGTAACTGTTTCCGTGTTTTCAAATCTATCATTCTATACAGATTCCCCCTTATATATATATATATATATATATATATATATATATATATATATATATATATATATATATATATATATATATATATATATATATATATATATATATATATATATATATATATATATATATCTCTCTATATATATTGCTACTCTCATCATAACCAATATGTATTTATATATATATCAATAATATATAACAACCAACCATATGTATATACCTTACCGCCATATCGTTAAAAACTTTAAAATGCCATGCCCTATCTTTCTTATATATATATATATGAAAGGCTGCGAAGACCGGCAAATTTTTCGAAACCGGCTCAACTCCAGTTATCATTTTAATTTTGACCAACTCCGGCTCGGCTCCAGCGATTTAAAATTACCCGGCTCCGACTCCGGCTCGGCTCCAGCATTTTAAAATTGCCGGCTCCGCTCCGACTCGGCTTCGGCTCCGAAACCGGCTCCGGCTCCGGCTCCGCTCCGGCTCAAGCTCCAGCTCCGACTTCGGGTTATAATTCCTTCTCCATTACAGTTCATAGTGAAATCTATTAATTCTGTTAAAAATTGATGGTATGAGTAAGGTAAAATATCTTTGTTAATAACATCTTTTAACTTAAATTAAAAACTTAGAAAATATTTTATAGAAAATAAGAATTTTAGGAAATACAGAAAAAGAATAATTAAGGGGAGACTTCATAGCAAAAGCTCAACTATTCCAAACCGATAAAAGTAAATATT